>JAQFZH010002746.1:0-15599 GCA_034695485.1 Entomobrya nivalis | reverse complement strand
ATGTTACTTTATTCACTGTTCATATGACCCAGAAAGAATTTTCATTCGTACTGAACCATAAATCAATAACAAAAATATCAGCTTTTGAAATAAAAAATATATAATAGAATTGTTTATCTGTTATGATTACATGTCATATTAGCAGTAAAGCAAGAACATTGAGAAATAAATTGCTTTTGTACGATTTATTTAATCATAACAAAAAACACATTAAAAATATTTCATATCCGTAATAATTTGTGGTTGGGTTGCTTTTGAAATAACAATTATACTGTATTTACGTTGGGAAGCATATACAGGCAAAATCCATCATGCAATTATTTAAATGTCAGCATTTACTAAAATTGTGAAGAAATATCCTTCAATTTTTTGTCAACAAAGCCATATATTTAGAACAAATTACAAAACTATTAAAACCA
The DNA here is from genome assembly GCA_034695485.1 of Entomobrya nivalis. NCBI lineage: Eukaryota > Metazoa > Arthropoda > Collembola > Entomobryomorpha > Entomobryidae > Entomobrya > Entomobrya nivalis. The sequence goes on along the minus strand of JAQFZH010002746.1, from coordinate 15,180 downwards.
GATTTCTATTGATAACTTTTTCATGTTAAATGCCAAACTGATAAACTGTATTTGCCAAAAAGTACATATTCCCCTATATACATACACAAATGTATAATTATATTTTTAAAAACAAGTTATTTGAACATATTTGCTAAAATTTACTCCGCAAAAAATATTTTTACAACGATTTTTTATAATACCTCAACTCTCTAATATACATTAACAACAAATACATCAATTTATCATTGAAAATATTCAACAAAAAATCCTAAATTTCTTAATTAATTCTAGCGACCTCTTCCCCAGCCCCAACCTTTCTTTTTTCTTGGCGGTGGCTTCCGTTTCTTCCATCCTATTAAAAAAATAAAATTGTATTTTAGCATGTGAAATAATTTCTCAGCAAATCTGTACTAAAAATATATATTTCATCTTTATCTTCATTACCTTTCTTTTTAGGGGGAGGACCTGTGTGAAAAAAAGCACAAAAAATTAATATACTGTATTATAAGTGATAAATACATAAGCACATAATAAGTGAACTCATTTTCATTTCAGCATCACTCAACCATAAAAAATATCATCACATTTCGCCTTATACCATTAACTCAAATTTAGCGTGACGTTCTGCCTTAATCGATTACTCGCCCACGCTAACACGCAGGTAAAAATACATGCGATTTATATACATCTATTTATTCTGCTCATTCACACAAATGTTCATAAGATGAATATTTGACAACATTAAAAAATATTTAATTGCTTACCTTTATTCTTCACAAGTTTTATAACAATCACTTTTCCTCCTTTACTTTTTTCCTCTTCCATTTCCTCTTCTGGCATACCCCAGCCTTCCTTCACTTCCTCCTTCATTTTCTCAGGCATTACTACTTCCTCCCCCGCATTCTCTTCCCCACCCCAAATCCACATAATTTCTTCCCCTGAAGGTTTCTCCTTTTCTTCAGGCTCACCCCAACCTTTCGGTTTCTCCTTTTCTTCCACTGGTTCACCCCAACCCTTTTCTTTTTTCGCCGGTTTTTTCTCCCCACCATCCCAGCCCCAACCTTGAGGAGGTTCCCAACCATCTTGATGATTATCCCATCCATCACCAGTTTGTATTTCACCTATATCCACAATTGGATCCCATCCCCAACCACCACCATGCCAACCTCCATGCCTCTTTTTCCTAAACATCTTTTTCAACTTTTTCATTATGAATGTATCACATTCCAATGGGATGATTACAGCGACTAGTAGAATAGCAAGTGTGGTATAGACAATCAAATGCTAAAAAAAGAAGTAAACCAAATATCAAAAAAATCCTTAAAAAATTACTACAAAAATTGTAACATATTTAAAAATAATATTACCTGTTTTTGAGAAAACATTTTCTAAATTGGCTGCTTTCAACGGAGACAAAGTAAAAGATATGGCAAACTTTAACAAAAAACATTCCTACAAAAACAATGTATAAATTTTTAAATGTCAAAAGCTCGTAATCCGCATTTTTTGTAAAAAAAAATACAACTGTTAAGAACGGAAACAAAATAATTACAAGGCTCCCTGCTGTGCAACGACAGAGGTTAGAAATGGACTGTGATATAAAATTCTCTGGCTGTTTGTATTTATACATCATATTTTCAGTCACGACTTCTTTCTATTCTTATAATTAAACATATAACGGTTTAATGATATGTATATTGAAACTTTTAAAATTTAAAATTTACCGGAAATAAAAAAACTCTTCCTTTATCATTAAAATATATATTTAAATTACTTTTTTTAAACTAAATTATGATTTGTTATCGAATTTGTAATAGTTTCGACTTTGTTTTATAATTTTTTTAAAATATGAAATCTTCAGAGGAAATGCTGAGATTTCTTTAGGAACTAATTCGATTATTATGGTTATTTGCATGGTAGGATATTTATAATATAGCGTGCGACGGAAGCTCTACTAATGTGACTTGTTACATTTCGTTGGGGTATTTTCCCTTATTGTAGATGGGATATCAACTATCTTATAAAAATGGGCCAAAGCTAATTAATGCACATCAAGTTGCTATTACATACGAATGCATATATAATTCAGTGCATAAATGTTAAATTAAGTTAATTAGAGAGATTCTTACTTGATTTAAAGTTTATTCAAAATGCAATAAAGGTACAAAGACAAAGATAAATTCATATCTCACTTTTAAATTCATATGGCACCATATATCAAAACCATCACCTAAATATACTATTTTAAACAATACCATTACATTACCTTATTGTCTCAAATGAAATGCTCAAAAATGTATTACGAGTTTATATTCTAGTAATATCCGTTCATTTCTCCACCTACTCTTAAAGTTGAGTTGTGTTGATTTTTTCCATCATGGTAGAAATTTTAGCACGCGTGAATCGTAACGCTAATCGAATAATACATTATTATAATCGTAACGACGACTCAAATTATATCTTTCTTTTAAAAATCAACTCACAAAAATTGTGTACAAAACCATCTCTTAATTTATACTACACCTTAAGACCAAACCAATAAAGCTAAAAGTTAAAAAAGTACATCAAGTTTTTTTTCACTTAAACCTAATTTAACAATAAAACAATTCTCAAATCGTGATTGTCAACGGAAATAAAGTTCATTTTTCATCCCAACACCTCAAACATCAATGCTTCATGTACAAATAAAATCAGTATATTGAGTATTCAAGGTTTGAACAACATTTATAAATAGACATTTAGTATCCAATATATAAATGCATACATACTTTAGTATTGTTCAATTTACACTTTTCTTTAATGGTTTAAAAAAGGCACCAAGATTTGCTTAAATGCTCATTTTAATTTTATAATTACATGCAAAACCAGCCTAAAAATTGTACTCTGTTATGGAATACACAACAAACAAGTTGATATTTATTTTAGTATTGTATATTATATTGTCTTCAATATATTTGGCACTTAAAATCAAGAGATATCATTGGTAATGACTATCGAATGTCTTTTATATTTATATTTGATATTGGCGTAAAACTTGTATTTCTATAAAAATCTTGAAGGACAAGTAATAATTGCATTATTGTTATCAAGAACGTTATCAAAACTTAAATCAAATTACCACTATTTTATATTCAATAACAGTAAAGTTTATATAAATTTACCACAGTAAAACAAAATTTCAAAGTGAAGATCTTTTTGGAAATCACTGACTAAATTAAAATTGGAATATATATCATTCTTTTAGCACGAAATCCTACAAATGTCCCATAAATAATATACACCAACATTTACATTTACACCGACAGAGTAAAGTTCTCTGGGCTGGTACTGGTGGGCTAAATAATTGTAAAAAATATAGAAATAAATTATTTTTGTACATATAATTATATTATAAACCATAATTTATACTACCATTAAAAGTATTTATGACTAACAACCTACCTTCAATCCTCCTAAGAACTTAGTTTTTACTAATTTTGGCATTTTATTTAATCCAAATCTGGAAATAATTTTTGAGCAAAGAACAAATTTATTCCTTTCCGAATGACTTACTTCCGGTGAACAGAGAGTAAGTGAAATGAGTTCTGTGTTTAAAATCGTAAAAAAATTAAACATTAAAAGTTTATTTTATTATATAAAATGGTTATTATATACAATTGTATACTCACCTGATAAATTCATAATGGAATCTGGGTTATCAGCTGGAATGACTACATTTTCCTCAGTTTTATCAGAAATGGCAGTAGCCTGTTCCAAAGAAATTCCAAGGAAAAGAGAAACCAATTTGTAGCCCAATGTTTTACGCTCAAGTCCATAAAAATCAAAGTCCAAACGAAGTTTTTTCAGATAAGTTAAATTCTGAAAGATAAACTTTAATCCACTAGTTTCATCCAAAGAAAACTTCAAGCTCAATTTCTGTATATTTGGAAATGAAGTGATTATTTCTTGTACGATTTGTACTTTAGGGGACAAAGTATATTGGTACTGTCGTTCAATATAGTAAAGCGAGAATTTAAGCTTTTCGACGTTTTCAAATTGTGAGCCATGAACCCAATCTAAAAACATGGGTTTTGTAAGCCTATCAAAAACCAGTTGAGTTAAATTTGGAACTAGTTTAGGCCAAACATGTCCTCTCAGCTCTGGGGACAAATCAAAATCTTCACCGGAAACTCTCAAATATTTTAATCTTTCCATTAATGGCAACTTGATACAAAAACGATGTTCTTCTCCATCCTTATAACTTGACATAAAACTCATAACCAATTTTGTTAGCTGTTTCCCAAAACGTTCCAAAATCTTGTGCATCACAGGTTCCTCCTTCTTATATCTTCCAATATCCCACTCTAGTGTGTTTAGCTTTGGCAGTGGGTTGTCTGTTAAAAGAGTTAATTCGTTTTCGGTTAAAGGGCTGCATAATTCCAGCTTTTGAATTGTTGTTGGTAAACGAATACAGCTAGTATTTATGGTTGATGAATGGTAATTTCTAAAAATAAAATGTTGAAGATTCTTGGAATTTTGTAGAATTTCTTGAAGAAAAGCCAAGCCATTTGTATGATTTTGAGAAAGAGGGGCCTTGTCTTGATTTTCAAAACGAAACTTTAAAGTTTGAAGAATTGGAAGATCTAAATTGTTACACTTTAAGTTTAGGGAACCACCATCAAGGGGATATTTCACACGTAATGTGGATATAGTGTGACCACAATGTTCCAACAAGTTTGTCAAATTTTTACTGTTTTCTTCGGTTAGGTAGTATTGCTCAATTTCTAATTGTACTGGAAGTATAGAATCCATGGAAACAGATGTTTTGGAGAAAACTGATACAAACGTGTCCAAGCTGATTCCTTTGGTGTTGTTACGAATCCCTTTGGTTATAGTCATTGCTCCAAATGGGCCGCCAATTACCAATCGGAACATCCAATCAACAGATTTTTTCATTTGACGGGATGCAGACTGGAGAAAGGTTTTGTTTACTAGTCGTAATGCTAGAATATCCTGTTTATTCACTTTTTTCCCATTGGATGAGTAAATTGTGTAGTTTACAATTTTGTCCATTAACTGTACAAAAAAATATAAAAAATGTCATGTCGGTAGCGCAGAAAAAAACAAATTTAATATTCTTACCAATGGATTATTGAAGACTGAGTAGACACTTTCCATTTGTTCCTGTGATTTTTTTGTAAGCTTTGTTGAACTGGATTCTTTATTTTCTACAGAATCCTCATCAATCCTTTTCTTTCGCTCCATAATGAATAAAGGTCAACCTATCTGGAATATATTTAATGATTATGCAAAATAAAAATCATTAACTTATTGTTGTGAACTTTATGTGGCATCAAAACAAATACATTGATTTTGAAGTTTTTTTATTACCTGCAGTTAACTCAGAGCGACAGCTTTGTCCTCGTTATTACTTTTGTTATAAATCAGTAACATAACAACATATCAACACAAATAGGTTGAATACATAAAAATATAATATTAAGCATGTGGATCATCAGGTGGTTGTTCACTTCAGAAAAAAGGAAAAAGAAAAGAAAACAGTTGCCCGCAAAGTTGTTATTAGAGACTGCACTCGATGACAATAACGTTTGGCACTGCTTTGTTTACTCAAGTTAAAAGATATGCTTGGATGAGCTGCCAGACATTCCTTTTTAGAGCTACAGAGTAGGTGACGTGTATGAAATTATTGTCATTCTGAGATTATGCATTCTATTAAAAATTGCAAGTGGCTTTGATCTTGCATTGATCTTATTGCTTGTTTAATTAACTGTTTAACGTTCCAACTTGACGTAATATTTATTTCAAATTTATTTATTTATTTTATACAACAATAAATTTATACCATGCATTTTGTTAGTACAAATATATTATAAACAATGTCAACATTAAATTGATTGTGTGTCATAGATTTTATTTGACTGTTATGATCCAAATTGTGTCATAGCGTGTAAGAAATATAATTATTATTTCAATTATTTAAAAATTAAATAAGAAAAAGATCCCCAAAGTGTTAAATATATTTTTATAAATGCAAAAATAAATTTCTACATGTCAACATTGAAGTCTAACATGGTACACATCTGTAAAAATGTTCTCAAAACCATTTATAAACCAAAATATCTACTTAAATGCATATTTGAGAAAAATGCACTTAGAACAAAATGGAATTTCGACACAGTTTTTACAACATTTCATTTTGGCATATTAGTAACATAAAACAAATCATACTCTGGAACAACAATAAAAATCTCTAGTTTTTTTTAATCCGTTACACAGATGCGAGTAAGTTTTGACGTTTTTTAATGCTATCATTTAACATTACATATATTTTCCTATTGTTACTAAAATTTGTGAAGTTCTACTTTCCAATACATCTTTTTCATTTTGCAGGTTTTAAATGCAAATCCACACGGTAGGATGTGATCCCGGGTGAAGACACGTTTAATCTGTTTTCCAATCTTTAGATGTCATTACTACATTTCGTTGGCTAATTTTAGATCCGGTTTTTAGATGATTATTTAAAAAATAAACGATAAATTTAAAAAAATCATTTTAAATATCAAATCACCAAAACAAAAATATATCATTAATAAGTACTAGTTTAAAATTACGACACCGAAGTGTTAAAAAGTACATGCTTATTCTATTTATTGTTGGTTTTAATGCTATTTCATATCATCCGTCATCACTACCCAACAACATTATTCAATAATAATAATTAGACAAAATTGGCAAAAATAATTTGTTTAAAAGCTCATCTTAATCTTCAAATTGCTTGTACAAATAGACTAAAAATTATACTCCGTAGTGAAATGCACTGTTCATAGACTAATATTTATTGATGTATTGCATTTTATATTGTATTCATTAATTTGGCACATTAAAGCAATTAAAATCAGACTTCACGATTATAAATAATGTTTTCGGTTTTTATATTTGATATTCAATATTGGGGTAAAATTATAATTAAACATTATAAAAGCCTGGAACTGCAATTATTATTTGCAATATGGTTAACAAAAATGTCATCCAAACTTTAGTCACATCTCTACTATTTATTTTATTTATATCAAATACAATAAAAGTTAATATAAATTTATTAAAGTATATTCAAATTTCAACGTGAAGGATTTATACAAATCACTGCCTAAATTGTTAAAGGATTGCATATCATTTTTGGCACATAAGTCTTCAAAAATTAACTATTCAAGAATTACGTCAATAAATGATTCAAAAATTAAAATTAATAATTATCTTAACGAAAAGTGTGAAATGTCATAAACCGGTTACACATTACTGTTTATCATTAAACTAAATTCAGTAATCATTAACACCGTTATTCATTTCCCATTGAGCCCAAGATTTCATTTCTATTTTAATTTTATCAACAATTAATTTTTTGGGAATTATTTTTAATCTAAAAAATTATCCAAATTAAATCCAAAAAAAAACGTTCTTGTAAAAACGACTTAATGGTCATAAAGACCAGCTAAAGGGTCAGGTTGAATGGGCTAAAAAGGCAAAAAAATTTAAGAATATGTTAAATTTCACATCTTAATTATAAATCAAGACTTTTTATACTACAGAAATTATGAATAATAATTAATAACCTACCTGAAATCCCTCCAAAAACTTAGTTTTTACCAATTTTGTCATTTTATTTAGTCCGAATGTGGAAATAACTCGAGAGCAAAGAACATCTTCAGTACTTTCCAAATCTTTGTACATTATCGGTGCCCAGAGAGTAAGGGAGTTGAGTTCTGTGTTTAAAATCATAAAATAAAGGAATTTTAGCAATTACCAAATTAAGCTCTTAATATATATTTTAGTAAAATATTTTACTATTGTGTATTTACCTATTAAATTCATAATGGACTCTGGATTATCAACGGGAATTGTGACATTTGTCTCAGGATTATCAACTATTGCAGTAGCCAGCTCCAAAGAAATTCCAAGAAAAAGAGAAACAAATTTGTAGCCTAATGTCTCACGGTTGAGTCCCTGAAACTCAAAGTCCAAACGAAGTTTTTTCAGACAAGTCAAATTCCGAAAGATAAACTTTAATCCACTAGTTTCGTCCAATAAAAACTTTAAGCTCAATTTCTGTATATTTGGAAAGGAAGTAATAATTTGTTGCACAATTTGCACTTTAGGGGACAACTTTTTTTGGAAAGGTTGTTCAATATGGTAAAGTGAGAATTTAAGTTTCTCGGCATTATCAAATTGGGAGCCTTGAACCCAATCGAAAAACATGGGTTCTGTAAGCTCATCAAATATAAGTTGACTTAAATGTGGAACTAATTTGGGCCAAATATCTCTTCTCTGTTCTGGTGACAATTCAAAATCGTCACCACCAACTCTCAAATATTTCAACTTTTCCATCAAAGGCAACTTTATACAAAAACGGTGTTCTATTTCTTCCTCTTCGTCTTCTTTAAAACTTGACATAAAACTCATAACTAATTTTGTTAGCTGTTTCCCAAAACGTTCCAAAAACTTGTTCATCAGAGCCTCCTCCTCGTATCTTCCCATAAACCACTCTAGTGTGTTTAGCTTTGGCAGTGGGTTATTTGTCAAAAGAGTCAACTCATTTCCGGTTAAAGGGCTACCTAATTCGAGCCTTTTAATTGTTGCTGGTAAACGAATACAACTAAAATTTATTGTTTCCCAATCGTCATTTATCAAAGTCAGCTGTTGTAGATTTTTGGCATTTTGTAGAATTTCTTGAAGAAAAGCCAAGCCATTTGTGTTATTTTGAGAGACAAGTGCCTGGCTTTCATTTGTAGTTGGATCTTTCCAAGTTGTAAAACGGAGGTAGAAACTTTGAAGATTTGGGAAATTCAAGTTTTTCAAGGTCAAGTTCATTGAACCACCATCAAGGGGATATGTCACATGTAGTGAAGATATAGTGTGACTACAACGGTCAAAGAAGTCGTTCAACTTTGTACTGTGTTCTTTTAGTTGGTTTTCTTTCTCAATTTCCAAACGTATTGGAAGAATAGAATCGATGGAAGTAAATGTGTTGCAGAAAACTGAAAAAAACTGGTTCAAAACGTTTTCTTTGTATTTGTCAAAAATCGCTCGGTTTTGAGTAGTTGATCCATAAAGACGGCCAATTATCAGTCTGATTATCCAATCACCAGATTTTTTTAGTGTGCGGGACGCAGACTGAAGAAAGAGTTTATTTACAAGTCGTACTGCAATAATGTTCTGTTTATTTGGTTTTTTCCCATTGGATGAGTAAATCGTGTACTTTACAATCTTGTCCATTAACTTTGGGGGGAAAAATGTTACAAAAACAAAATTTGTTAGGTCTCTTTGTACATATTTTTGGTAAAGCAAGAAAAGTCTATGTAATTTAATCATACCAGTGGAATATTAAAGACAGAGTTTACACTTTCCATTTGTTCCTCTGATTTTCTTGTAAGCTTCGTTGAAATTGATTCTCCTTTTTCTACAGAATCCTCATCAATCCTTTTCTTTTGCTCCATAATGAAAAAAGTTCAACCTCTGTGGAATATATTTAATGATTGCACGAAATAAACCATTTACATATTGATTTGAACTTTATGTGTCATAATTATATCGAATCAGACGAATGTTAAGTCTTTATTGTCAAGATGTCCTCCGGTTATCGATTTCAATGGATCAAATAGACAAATTATGTCAGTTGCTAGTGCTAGTTGAGAATTGCATTCTGTTTTAATTTGATAGCGATATTATTGCACATATTTCTATGAAGCTTAAATAATTATAAATATTTACTATTCACTAATTTGGACAACTTTTGAGTAAATGGTTTGGTAAGTGATAACAAATTATTACAATATTGATATGCGTTTCAAATCCATAAATAGAAAGGAAAAGAGAAATAAACTATAAATTGACATTATGAATTTCAAGTAGTTTTTTATTTGTAATTACTTGCAGTTAACTCAGAGCGACAGCTTTGTCTTCGTTATGGCTTTTTTATTAATCAGTTACACAACAACACATCAACACAAATATTTTTAATATATAAAAATTAATATTTAGCATCTGGATTGACAGGTGGTTTTTGACTTGAGAAAAAGTAAAAAGGAAAGGAAACAGTTACCCGCAAATTTGATATTACAGGCTGCACTCGATGACAATAACGTTTGGCACTGCTTTGTTTACTCAAGTTAAAACATGAAATATGATGAGGTGATGTGTATAAAATATTGTCTTTCTGAGATTATGCATTATATTTACAATTGGAAGTGGCTGTTATCTTGTATACTTATTGCTTGTTTAGTTAACTATTTAAGGTTTCAACTTGACGTAATTTTAATGGCCAATGACCAAATTAATATTTAAGTTTCAGTGTGAAATCAGTGGTGCATAAAAAAACTTGCTATTATTATCACACAATATTTTGGTGTTATCGATATTTTTATTTGTAAAACTAGAATTGTTTTCGTCCGTTAGTCTTTCAATTTCAATTTTGTATTTGTCGTTATTACTTAAGATTATTAGATGCTAAAGTTTTCAAAGTGAGTTTCAATTTTTTGTGATTTTTTCTCACAGTTCACAGTTAAAAGATTATTTTGGTAAAACTTTGTTACCAATTTGTTTCAAAAGACATTAAAATAAATTAGACTTTACTAGGTAACTTTTGGTTTTAAATTATCATTTTTGGAAGTTATGTTGACAAACCTCTTGAGAAAAAAATGTTGATGTATAATACATTATTGTAAATATTATTAATAGGTACACTTGTGAAACCCAAATTTCGAAAAATCAATTAAATGAAACAAAAAATCCACACACCTCAATACTATTAGTAATAATGAATTAAATATTGTTTCACGTTAGAATTATGGTAGAATACAGATAGATAGATAAAGCTTTTATTTTCCGGTTTATAGGCATCAGTCAGCAGAGACACGGATGATCTTCGTCCCAGCTTTTAATACATTCTTGTACCTGCAAAAACAAGAAACAATCTTATTTTATTACCTGAAAGTGTAAAACAGTAGGACAACTCATTAAGATTTTTACTTTCAGACATACTTTATTTTGTTAACAGTATGATACTGTCTATCCATCCATCCCAAATTTTAACTTTTTGCAGTTTTGGCATTTTGTTAAATCCGTGTTCAGAAATAATTCCAGAGCTGCTACCATTTTTCAATAAGTATGTATATGCTAGTGGTAGATGCAGGGTAAGGGAGTGGAGCTCTAGAATAATAAATATATAAATTACATTTAAAATGTCACGGCAAACAACAATACCAACAGTACATGTTTTACCTGTCAAATTCATAATCGACTCTGGATTATCAACAGCAACGTTTACATTTTTTGCGGTTTCCGTAACTATAGCTTTAGCAAATTCCATCGAAATTCCAAGAAAAGTAGACACCAATTTGTAATCCGGGTGTAAACTTTCTTCTTCGTCGTCGTCATCGTATTCGTAGTCTTGTGGTTCTAAACTCAAATCGAGTTTTTGGAGAAAAGGTAAATTCTGAAAGAGATACTTTAGACTACTAATGTCCTTCAATGCATATTTCAAAGTTAACTTCTCAATGTTTGGAAATGAAGTGGCAAGTTCCTTTATAATTTGTACACTTGGAGACATCGTGTCATAGCTGTCCTCATCTTCAATAAGTGAAAACTTGAGTTTCTTAACATTTTCCAATCGCGAACCCTGAACCCAATCTACAAACCTGGATTCTGGAAGTTTTTCTTGGAAGACAAGATGGGTTAAACTTGGAAGCAGATTTGTCGTCAGTTCCGGCATCAAAGTGCCATCTCCCCCTTGAAGTTTGAAGTATGTCAATTTTTTCATTAGAGGAAATTTGAGAATAATACTTTGGTCCTCTTCATGTGATAAAATACTAATGATTAAACTATCCAATTGTTGTCCAAAACGTTCCAAAATATTGTAGACGAGAGCTACCTCGGACTCTTTTCCTATTTCCAAATCCAGGGCGTCTAATTTTAGCAGTGGGTTATTTAATACAAGAGTCACTTCGTTTCCAGTAATGGGGCCACCTAAACGCAACCTTTTCACAGTGTTTGGTAAACTTATAGAACTGATGTTTATGATTACTTCATCGTCATTTTGGCCGAAAGTAAACTTTTGCAAATTCGGAGAGTTATGTAAAATTTGTTGAAGAAAGTCCAAGCCGTTTGTATTGTCTTTGGACGCAACTACCGTTTCCAGATTTGTCAGTGGATCCGTCCAAGTTTCAAAATTAAAGTTTAAAGTTTTGAGAATAGCAAAATTCAGACTATTGCACTGAAAGTTCATTGAACCTCCATCCAGGGGATACGCCACATATAATGAACAAATGATGTCACCAAATTGCTCAAAAAAGTTGGATAACATTTTGCAGTTATCTTTTACAAGAAAATGTTGCTTTATGTCGAAATGTGTTGGAAGGATAGAATCAATGGAACGAGAGGTGTTAGAGAAAACTGAAACAAAGTTGTTTAAAATGGCTTGTCTATTGTTCAGAGCTACTGCACTGCCTTTTCTGTTTACTTGGTACATGCCGCCAATTACGAGACTGATTACCCATTCACCAGAGTTTTTAAGTGTATGAGATACAGACTGGAGCCAGCTTTTATTAACAAGTCGAATAGCAACAACGGCTTTTATATCGATTTGTTTTCCTTTGGATTTGTAAATTGAGTATTTAGTAATTTTCTCCATCAACTACAAAAGATAAGTAAATTTATATTAAATCTTGACCTTTATTAATTTATATAAATGCATAATAAAAATCGAATGTTGGAACTTACCAATGGATTATCAAAAACTTTGTTCGCATTTTCAGCTTGTTGATCTGCATTCGATTCCCTTGTAAACGTTGAGGTACTAGGTTCTCTGTTCCGAATCAATTTGTCTTGATTGCCTTTCTTTGGATCCATTGTGAAAAATATGGGACTGGGGACTTCCTAAAAACAAGAAATAAATAGGTATACACCAATTAATTTTTTATAGACACTTTTATATTTTGTTGGAACAATAGGCTACTGTTAAGAGAAGTAAACAAATAAATTAGTGGTTGTTATTATTGTAAAATAAATTACTCCATTTAAACTGTATGACCTTTAAAAATGGTAGGGTGAATACCTTTCAGAGTAAAATTGTTGTGATTCAACGACTATCGTTTTAAAAAATATTTTGGCTCAATAGTGTTTGTCAATTATAAAAGCATGTGTTTTTATTGGCTTAAAATTAGTAGAATGAAGCTAAAATTTACATGTGTATCAATTATAAATATCACATAAAATTTTAATACTGCTTTGTTGCTAAAGCATCTGTTGTGTGTTGGCTTGGGATAACAAAACTGCTTTCGTATGAAAATAAAGTGAAGGACATGTTTTATTTACAAGTCGTATTGTTATAATGTTCTGTTTACTCAGTTTTTTCCATTGTATGTGTAAATTGCGTGTTTTACAATTTTGTTCATCAACTATACAAAAATTAAATACGAAACAAAATATGCAATGCCTCGTTGAACTTTTTTGGTGCTGCAAAAAAATCTAATTTAATCTTACCAATGGGTTCTTGAAGACGAAGTTATCACTTTCCATTTGCTGCTCTGATTTTCTTGTAAGTGTCGTTGAACTTGATTCCCCTTTTTCTATAGAATCACTCGTTTTCGTTCGCTCCATAATGGAAACGGTAAAACTTTTCTGGAATATGTACGAAATCAACCAGTAACTTATTTAACTTATTCGAACCAGTTTGAATAAATAATATGTATAGTAACAATAATTATTACAATAAAGACATTAACGTGATATAATCTCAATTGTTAAAAAGGGACGACAAATAATAACAAGTTGAAAGTGACACCATGAATTTCAAGTTTTGTCATTTTGTAATTATCTGCAATTAACTTATAGCAGTAGTCTCCTTTTTTTGTAATTCAATCACTAACACAACAACACAAATGTGTTTTTGGTAACTATAAATTAACATCGAGCTTGTGGATCATCAGGTAGTTGTTCACTTAAGAGAAGAAGAAAAATAAACAAACCCAGCTGTCCGCGTAGTTGGATATATAGACAGCACTGTATGAGAAAAAAAATTTGTACTGATTTGTTACTCTAGTGTTAAACATGTAATTGCCTGAAAAAGGTTTTTTTATGGAGGAATGACAGTAGATGCCAAGTATGCAATAATGTCTTGTTGAAATTATGCATTCTGTAAAAAAAGGAAAGTGGTTATGATTTTGTATATTTATTGCTTGTTTAAATAACTGTTTAACACGTTAACTTCACATAATTTTAACATAGTTTAACGGAGCAATGTAAATAACAACTATACCAGTCTTAATGTGAAATTAGTGGTGTATAAAAAACTTGCGCTTATAATGTATAATTACAAATATTTCGACGTTTTTAGTTTTGAATTGCCATTTTTGAAACTTGTGTATAATAAGAAAAAATGCTGTTGTGTAATACAATACTGTAAATTTTACTACTATTGATGCTTATTATTAAGTATTATTGTGATGATATTATCGAAATTCGAAGACAAAATCAGAAACTATTTAATTTAAGTTTACGGAAGAAATATTTAACAGTTAATCAAAGAAAGATACCTGTTCAGCAAAAATTGTACTGGTTTTCTGGAACAATTAATTTATACCAAGCATTTTAATAGTGCGGAAATATTATAAACAAAGTCAACATTAAATTTCTTGTGTGTGATACATATTCTTATTCGATTCTTGTGAAACAAATTGTGTGTGTGTGTGTAAAGTATAATAATTACGAAAATTGCTCTCATAATTTTGAGTATTTAAAAGTAAAAATAACTTAGTCCTGAAATCTTTAAATTTCGACCAAAAATTAAATGACACAAACCAGCGTCAACCATTTTTTTCTAAAATGACTTCCATTAAATTATTAATCTAGTCCACTTTTTTGATGTGTATCATTCATGTAAAAGTACATGCCTTAACTAAAATACATGTAGGTTTTGATGATCATTTAAAAGACAAACGGTAAATTATAAAATATCAAATCACAAATACCAAAAATATGCCATTAATACATTGTAGTTTAAAATTACGACAACAAATTGTTACAAACCTAGTTAGTTAGTTAGTTAGTTCCCTCAGAGGGGATTTTATTTGACGGTTTTAGGGAGCAAAGCTCGCCCGCCATAAATTCCATATTCATATTCTAAATTCAGATAAACAGTACAAATAT
>JAQFZH010002745.1:0-15601 GCA_034695485.1 Entomobrya nivalis | reverse complement strand
CCCAAAATTAAATTCAAATGAATCAATTAGCGTTGGATTATCCATATTTGGAAAAACGACAGAAATATTAGCAATTCTACAATGTTGTAAGGCTGTTGAAATTTTGGAATTAAATTTGCAGAATGAATGAGCAATAAGGTTTAAATCGGTAACAGCTGAATATATCGATCGTTGTCTCCCATGATCGTAATTATGCCCAGTAATCCAAGCAAGCAGAGAAGCTACATCGTATTCCTTTACGGTTGGTTTCGAATTGATTAAAACGTTAATGTTTGGTCTTAAACTTGGCAAAAACTTGAATTGACTGTATCGCAAATATTCGAATATTTGAGTGTACTTTCCAACTTTGAAAATCTTGTCAGGCATAAATAGTTCTATTTGGAGCTGACATTGCCATGGTTTTGAGGCTGAAGAAAACTTAAACGCATCTATAGAATAACAATAGCCTATGTTATCTTCTTTGAAATTAAACGAACTTAGCATACTTGAAGTTGAGCAAGGTATTTGAGAAGGATATAGATTCCCATATTTTCCTGTTTCAATAGAAAAGTTTCCATTTAATTGGGCTATATTTTCCTTTGGAACCCACACAAAATCTGCTATGTTTACTTTATATCCCCATCCCTTTTCGTAAATTTGTGTAATAAGCGCAATTTCAAAACGCCTTAGAAACACAGGTAATACAATATCTCGGTTTATATCGGCGCCTGCAAAATTATTAATGGCGATGAAGCACTTTGCATTGGAGAACTGTTCTAAGAGTGTATTTAAGTTTGCCGTGGTTGGAATACTTTCAGCTGAGCGTATATGGTCTTGAATAAAATCTCTGGCAATTTTTATCATCCGAAACTTCTGCAAGTTAAAATTTAAATGCCTTTTGGGAATGTCTGATTCAGTTATCGTTTTTAGGGATTTTGTGCGTAACTCGTAGTTATACGGCCAAGCATTCGATTTGGTTAAAAAATCGCCTGAAGCCCCATTGTAGGTTATGACAAGTAATGAAATAATAAGCATTGGAATATCCATGATTCCTAATTAATTTTTTAAGGTTTTTAACCAATTGTTTTCCAAAAAATACAGTATCTTTCAGACGAATCCAGAAATGAAATTTAATTATTCACAATAGACCAGCTTACGTGTTGCTACTAATCGTAAGTTTCTCTAGCAATGGTTTGGCTTTTCTGTATAATTAATTGAGTCATTGACGTCATTGGAAATCCAGGTTGTTTTTATATAATCCAACATATTAACGTAATGTTGTACTACTTTTGTGTGTCTAATAGCTTAGTAATACTTCATTACCGACAACCGACGACAACATTATGCGTTAAATAAATTATCAAATTCTTAAAACTGGTTAATTCCAGTGCCTCTTTATTATAAAAAACCTATTTATCATATTCTCGCTAAAATAATTTCCGTATTGAAATAAAGTAATTTATTTTAATAGTTTAAGAAGTATATATACGTATTTGGGGATTTTGCTGAACGATTCGATGGCTTATGTTATAAATACCGTACCATGTATATAAAGTGTTGGCTTTATATTGTATTTTTCGTAATAGCCAATGGCAACGATAGTTGTAAATTCAAGAATTCATAAGTGATTGTAAATTGAATTCTAGTCTCATGATATTATTTTTGTTTAAAATAATTTGGTAATATTAAAGTTGCATTCAAGCTTCTAAAACAATTTCACGAGTTTTTTCCAAAGTTTGAAAATAGTATTTGTAATAAAGGAAAAAGGATCGATATTGTACTGATCACTAAAAATCGTTTTGAAACCAATATTTGCTTATTCACACATTTTAGATAATTTGAAAGCTCAACAATCGGACAAGTAAATATCGGCTTTTTAAAACGGTCGTTTGTCGCTTTTATACCGCTGATTCATAAATCCTTGTCTGGTTTACATCCAACCATATTAAATTTATTCTTGGAACTGTAAATGTATTAACCCCATTGTCCTGATTTATTAATTAGTCATTATCCTTCGTTCCAAATATAACTAAAAAGGGAGCAGTCTGCTTTTTACGCATTCCAAATTTTAACACAGTAGGCTAAAGGCACTGCTATCTTTCATAATGTTTTAGTTCAACTTATTTTTTACCATAAATTTATATGTGCTTAATCACACCAAGAGCTCACAGACTAAAGTAATCAGTTATGAAACCTAACTTTTAAAAAATACTTGAACTTTTGTTCATAACACTTCTGGTGATACATAATGTAACTCAGACAAATTTTTGAAGTGACTGATGACAACGTATTACAAAACCTTTAATTAACAAACATGTTATATTCTGACTTCAAGTTCTTTATTAATCCTACTCTCTGCCAATAGAATTACTTGCAGCTTGAATAAATCTGTATTAACTCCTGTACTTTAATATACCGAGCTACTGGAAATTTTGTGTTTTTTTAAATCTGCATTATTTTACAAGGTAGACCGCATTTATGTAAAAACAAAGCCTGAACAAGTTTTTCGCCTTAACTTTCCTGTGAGTTTCTTCTTGCAACATTGCCAATTTTTTCTCGCATGCCATAAAAGCTGCTTATATTTGCAAAGTAATTATTGTTGAAATTACAATTGTTGTGTTGGCATAAAGTTTTTTTCATTGCTCATCTGAATGGTCGGAAAAGCAAAAGAAAAAAGGTTTTCTTAAATAAATGTTAGACTTTTGGATTAAGTTCAAAGCGATTTGAAAATTTTCCACTAAACACTTTAAACATAATTGAATCAAACATGCATCACAGTTTACATTTCCAATCTTGATTTTTGTTCACAAAAACAAAAGAAACAATTTTTTGTCATTTCGTCATACATGCAACACAAATAATAAATTTCTTTTATTTATATATATTTACTACAAAATCATACATACACGACAATTAAATCTGAAGATTTCCACATCCTAGTTTTTCCAAGCCCATAAATTTTCTGATGTTTCACAGTCCAGATTATTTAACACAGTAACTACAGATCGTTTTCTAAATATCCGTTCCTTTATGTTTTCTATCAATTTACTTAACGTGTTAAATATCCACCCACACAACTTTTTTTCAAAGAACACAAAGTAGATCGTTGCAAAAAGAAGACCAACGAGTGGAATTAAGCAAAGTCCATATATCTGATTGCCCCCATTAAATTCATTTGAGTTGTCACGATCTTTTTCCTCTAATCTCCATGCCCGTGATATCCACGCCACTGTTTCTATTTTATATGTAATATACCATCTAATATACATCTGCCACCAGTCTTGTATCCCAGACTGAAAATAGTACCTTGACGCCATAAGAATATGTTTTGGAAAATATCCCGAATACTTGTAAACCAAAAGATTTTCATTAATAATCTCTTTTCCAAGATAAAGAGGAAATGTATCATTACGTAGAGCATACGCCAATATCGCATGTTCCTCTTGCATAATAACAGCAGTCTTGTTGTTGGGTGCAAGATGTCTTGTAATGTCCTCTCGAAAACTATCCATTGTTTCCGGCACAATCATTTCCGAATTGTTTAAATACCACCAAGTCTTTTCTGGGATAGCATCGCCCAAATTGGCCAGTTTCTTCCACTTATTAATATCCCAACGAAGCATTATTTCGTACCATAGTTCCGATACGGCTGGAAACATCTCATGTTTACTCTCCTGAAAATAATCTTTTATGATATTCAAAGTCTCTATAAGTTTTCTGTACTCGGTTTCGTGCAAATGTTTAGGGTTTATTAGAATTTTAAATCAATTTGTAATTAGATCAGTAAATGTATCGTATGGAACTAGTGGTGCGTCTAATGTTAACTTTTCTATATTCTCTCCTTTGTACTGGTTACCAAGGAAAAAGAATGCTATTGGGATAAAAATATATGAAAAGCAGAATGTCGGAGATTTTGAGATTAACTCTGAATTTTGAAATAAATCTGACGCCTGATCCAGCATTGTTCCGAATAATTGAAAATACCCACTTGCTGCTCTTTTGTAGTCTTTGCTCACCTGCTTAAAAGCAACTTTAAGTATAGCTGTTGCTAGATAAATAATAATTATAATCAGTGACCAAGTAGAGTAGTCAAATACTGTGACCAATTCCTTAAGTTGGTGCATCCAATGCAGATGCTTCATGTGACAGGCTAAAAATCTTAAGCGATTTTTATGAAATATTAGCCCTACGTCCTGATAGCTACTTATATATACCTTCGAGCATCTTTCCAATGCTGGTCTAAGCTTTGGGTGATAATGAATGAGTTTTGAAACAGGACAGGAATCGATTACAATAGATTTCCATTTAATTTTGTCATGATTTCCCACTAAGTAGTCAATTGTTATATTTTTTGGAAGCAGATTCTCAATTTGATGCGAGTCAGTCAAGTAATGGTACATTGTGACTTGAGACAAATGAGATTTTTTGATGCTGTTTAGGACGTCGTGTCTTTTCTCTCGTCTATTATTTTTATAGTGATCGTAACTTGAATCATGAATGTAAAGATATGCGCTGACAAAGTATGGATTATCTTTTGAAAATCCCATCATATCTAATTTGGGATATAGCTGATCCCGGGAATCTAAACTCCAATTGATATAGATCAGTTTGAAAGGTTCACATGGGTCGCAGTACAGACAGAGAACGTACAATTCTAATTTAGTAGACACTTGTTTTAAAATTAGCACATTTTCTGATATTCGAACAAAAAACGTGTATCAAGAGCAGTGGATATCCATTTATTTTGATGGTATTTGTTATAGCACATAGTATCCCTTGTAACATCACATATTAGGATTGAGATTTTGGGAACAGTGTCTATGAAATCAGACCTCCATTGCTGGTCTACATGATTTAAATAATCATGTATCCAGAGTGGGTCTTTGATTTGATCAACTACGTGTAAAGAAGGATCCGCATTTTCGTTTGGTGGGCGTAAATAAACGTTTGTTTCACAGAAAGCGTTTTTGTTTCCAAGACGAAATCGGTCACTAGTTGTCATTCTTATAAATTTCCTACTACGAACCTCAAAAGGTAAGGACTTTCTGTGACTTTTGTATCCGAGATGTCGGGTAAAGTTAAAAAAATTGAGGTATTCCTTGTGAATTTCCGATTTTTGATTTATTAGTTCGTTTGGATACAAAGACAGGAACTCATTTGCCGAAAAGTAGCGTAGAAGGTAGATGGGCTTGGCTAAAAGCGGAAAGTTTATGTTGACACCTTGAAAATTGAAAACTCTTACAAAGCATGCAGAGAAGGAGTTCACTATTCTTATAGTATCTTGTGAAGAATCTGGGGGAAATCGAATAATTTCTTTCGTAGACTTTACAGAAAATTGAAACGAAATAAAAATATATAAAATTGTATACGGAAATGATGACTTTAAATTCATTGCAAAATATTTAAAAATAACTGCTTATTTTTTGAGCGTTTTTTTTCCTGTAATTTCAATTCGGAAATTAATCAGTGATAGTTTAACCGTTTTTCGTATAAGCTCTACTTTTATATTGAGTTTTTTCTATTTTAAAGTACAAACTGACGAATTAAAGATATTTGGAGAAGACATATGTCTGGCGTTATTACTTGTAATAATACTTGTGAGCATGGTTTAAGTCCAGTTCTCTCTTTGCTCGTAAGTCTAAACACTATCTGATAGCATAAACTATCAGACAGTGTTTAATTAGTAAAATGAACTATGTCACGGGGATGGAATAAATTCATTCCAATCTCGCAACGCGTGCAGGCTCATAAATACATACAGACTATCGTATGGGACTAAGTACCTACCTAGTACCTACCAAAATATTCATAAGTTTAATGACTAAAACCTATTAAACCACACACGAGTATGAACTTTCTTTTCCGTTATTCCTATAGAAAAAAAGTACGGTTAGTATAAATTGGGTAAACATTTGTAAAACTAGACAGTTTGGCACATGTTTGTCTTTTTTCCATCTCAACTATTTTTCCGTTGCTTATTCGGTCTAGTGCTCATATAAATTAGTTTATAGTGAAACGGACTTAATATATTCTACTGGGCTTTAAAAATTATTGCGAAGTTTATTTCTTAACCCTACAAAATATGAGGTAAGTTTACATTATATTTTGGATGATTATTGTTTTTGACACATTATAACACTGAAATCTCCTAACTTTCTGTGATTTTCATTGAAGTCAATTATTTTTGTATGATAAAAAGGTAGTAGTTTTCGAAAAATTTATTCAAGTTTCTTTATTCATGGTTAATTCATCAAATAATACAATTACCACTACATGCCTTTTAACTTCACCAATTCAATTTAACTTACAGCAAATAAATACACATTAAACATGCTTGATTGGGATCGTGTGACGGATCGGTTTGGTACAGGACAGGAGTTTATAATGTATATTGATATTATGTAAAATGCTAACCATAAGCTTTGCTTAAATTCTTATTGCAGTTTACACAATCATAAAAAGTATCTTATTGTATGAACATAAATACATATTTATGGAGCTATTGAAATAAACACCATTACAAAGCCTGTCGGTATTCATTTAGAAAACCACAGTCCATGCTACGACTTTTTTGTTTTCTCTTGGTGCTCGAATATTTTAACCCTTTAAACATCCTATTCATAAACTTCTTCAAAAATTCCCCACGAAAATAACTCAAATCTTTCAAAATTGCATCAAGCTTAAGCCTACAATTTTCATTACAAGGTTTCTTTTTCAATAAATTCATTATCCTCCACAAAAGATCACACATTTCAACGTTTTTCAAATCCATGGCCAAACACATAGCACACTGACCTTTATCATTTCTAACACTTATATCGCAACCAAATATGATTAGTGGTATAGCTAAGGTCGCATCAGTACCAGAACAAGTTTCAACACAAAAGTGGAGAATCGAGTTACCTTCATTATCTTTCGCATTAAAATCAAACTGGGCTGATTTGAGCAACATTAAGGTTTCAATTGGTAGTTTGCAACTATAGTAATGAACTGCACATGCTAGCGCAGTCCAGCCGTCTTTTTGTGTTTTCGAATACACTGGGTTATATCCATGTTTCAAAAACACTTGTAAAGTTTTGTGAAAATCTTGAATATCTTTTGATTCACACCAATACCAATGTCTCATTTGAATATCATCAATAAAATATTGAGCATTTTCTGCACCAGCAAATACTTCATTAACGCCTGAGTAAAGTTCATTAATTAAAAATGACCTAACATTACTATATTCGTCATTTACACTAAATAAAGGCAAATTCATTAATGCAGTTTTTCCCTGGTTATCTAACACATTTGTCATTTTAACATAGTTAGTAGTATTGGCCATATAAATATCTTCAGTATTTTTTAAAAAGGCCAACAAACTTATAAAATTTCCTAAATATTTGCGCTCATATATATTTTGCAGTCTCCAATTTGGATGCAATATGATATGCAATATTCCTCCACCATTTTCCCTTTTATCTGATATCATATGCCAACTACTGGGTGGAAACCACATTTTAGTTTCAATTATATATTTAATGATATCAAAGTGTCCAGTTTTTAGTGCCGACTCAAATATGTGGTATTGATAACTGTTGGTAATATCCATACCATTTTTATCTAGTCCAAATACACCACAGAGTTTTTTAAATGCATACAGATCAAATTTAGAGTCAATATCTTCCATCGCTGTTATAAAAGCCTTACATTGAAATTCGTCAGTTAACGAGCCTGACCTTAAGATATGAACTAGAATAAAAACATAAGGGTAAGCTTTATAAAAGAGCCTGTCAAAATAATCAAAACGTTTTTCTATTTTAGTGTGAGACCAGCCAGCTTTAGCATATACACTCATAAAGGGTAAACTAATTATTTCGAACCCACTCAACATTTCATTTAAGAAACTACATATTACAGTATAATTAAAACTAAGCTTATATTTACTCAATGAGAACACAGTGGATAAAAACGAATGCATGGTTTCCAGCCTATTCATATCAACTTGTGTATTGAGTTCTCGAAAAATAAACTTTGAAATGAGATATTCAGCAAATGTTTTATGAACAAATATAACTGGCTTTGCACATTTTACAATACCCATTTTTAAATAATGGGACTCGTTGTACCGCTTAGTTTCCTTTGGCTGTTTGAATTTCCCAGGAAAACAGGATTCAAGGGCAATATACATCTGCAACTCAAATAAGCAGTCTTCTGCTTGCTGATAAAAAGGATCGTTTTCATCGACTGTTATCTTTAACTTACTTTTAATATAAGTATTTATTTTATGCTTTAGAAGCCACTCAAATAATTGGACTTTGTCTAAAGATACAAAGCTTTCGTCTGACAGAGAAAGGGTATCCATATTGCCATTATAAAAATTTGCCAACATAAAACAATGCAGTGGCGTTGTTGTTATATTAGTTTGAAAACTACCATCTACTTCTCTCCAGAAATGAGAAATGCACATTTCTGCAACTTTAGTTGCATCTAGCTCAGTAAGCGAAGCGTTGTACTGAAAATACCTGACAAAAAATTCTCTTTGCTTGTCATTTGTAAATGGTAATATTTTCACAGAGTCGTAAGTAAAATCTCCAATTTCATCTGCGAAAGCTTCTCGTGACGTAACCCACAGTTTAACTATCTTAAAATGACTTTGTATAGTTTTCAGTATCTCTATTGCCAAATCCATTTTTTCTATGGGAACTTCATCCAAGCCGTCAAGCATTAAATGTATATAGCCTACTTCATACGATACATTTTGTTGATCTAGCCACTGGTGTAAAAATAATTTATATTGGTCACTATCACATTTCAAAATTAGCTGAATAACCTGTTTTACTTGTTCCTGTGTAGTTTTCGTTTCAATATCCACCAGCCCTATAAATCGTTTCATTGGAACATAAATAGACAACTCCCCTTTTTCTAAAAGTTTCTGAGATATACTTTGTAATAAATGTGTTTTCCCTCCACCTGGCTCAGACGTTATAAATACAGCTTTCTCATTGCTTTCGGACAACGTTTTTATGATATCTATTTCATTATCTGGTATTTTATTTTTTAGAATGTCTAGCTCAGTGAAGTCATTTATGCGATAAAAAAGTGTACAGTGTTTATCGAAACGCATATAATGTATATGCGATCTACTTACACAATTTAAAAACAAGTCAGTTTGCATGACTTCCCCAGAGAGCTCATCATCGTTCTCCGACTCAACTACAATTATGCATCCATTTTGCAATTCGGTCTGTGGATCGTAATAATATAAATCGTTAAACTCCTTCAAAAAGTAAACTTTCTGACAATTACTCTGGTTCAATTTCAAATTAGTAATTTGTTTTTTAGAAAGATGAACGGTTCCACACAAGATCACTACGAAATCATTGCCAAACGAGTTCCAAAAATACTCATCTATGTTTTCCAGACTAATTATCAAGTAGTCATTAACATATAATGTGCGCTCTACATAATCTGGGTAAACTGTTGGCTTATCAAATTCATGAAATAGTGAAGGTTTTTTCCCTCGAAGTAAATTGTTAAGAAAATCTCCAGAAAATCCATCAAGTAAATTATCAACGTTAAAATCGAACAAAATATCTTTTACTTTAGAGTCTCTACCAAATATACTTACTTTACCATTTTCATAAATCTTCTCAATTGTCGATCTAGACAAATCAGAGCAAGTGATAGGATATTCGTAAAGCTCAATGTTTGCATTCTTTTCCTTAAAATTTCCAAGGGCTATTAAAATCTTTTCATCTTTTAATTTCTCTTCATCACCAAAAACGATAACCCTACAATCACAATTTTGACAATCTCCCCAAACGTCTTCTAATTCAGACTCGATGTTTTCAGTAAAAATGAGTATCATTTTCTCTGTTGCTGAAGAATGTCCAATATATTCGATCTGGTCCTTTGATGTAATATGTGATACGGTTAAGGAAGTTTTCTCCCCAGGTGTTATTACCACAGTGATACATGTTGTTCTTTCAAGCATGTTTAACAGTCCATGAAAAGCTCTAAACTCCAACGAGCACTGCCTCCTCTTAAAAAATCCATCAATATTATTTTCTTTGAAACGTTTTAAAACAGTTCCTGTCAAAAATGCACAATTTAGTAAATTCCAAAACATACCCCAGACTAAATAAAATCATGTAGTGACTAAGCATAAAATACTATACCTTTCCCCAAATGAACAATAAGAGCCCTGTTAAGATAGTCCAGGAATTTATTTAAATCAATAATAAGGTCACTTGGGTGGATGACCGGCATAAGCGAAAAATCATTTGCAGCCTCGCTATAATGTACAGGATAGTAACTTTTTAATATATTTCTGAATTCATAAAATTTCACCCAAAGAAACGGTAGTAACTTAGGAAACTTGGTGATCCAGTAAGATGCGTAAAGTTGTTGATCAAATTTATATTGTACAGGTTCGATATTTTCAACTTTTACAAAAAATGGAAGTTTTTCCTTCACTTCACTTTTGTAGCCTCTACAATGCTCCATTTTATTGCGAATTAATCTCAAAAGATCAATGACACTTCTTTTTCTAAACTTGTCATTATCGATTTTCATTGTATCGTGTCCAAGCTCATTTCGCTTTAAAATATCCCAGTCACATGATCCAATTATATCTACCAAGTTCCGGTCACCCAAAACCTTTTCACTTTCACTATTTACCTTTCCAACAAAGCTCTTGAGCACATTTTCAGAATGAGTTTCACCTATTTTAGTAGTTTCACTTTCGTGTACTAATGGTGTAGTTTCTGGCTGATGTAAACATTTAACAACGGGTTTAATTATATTGAACGTTTCTCTCAAAAAATTGTTAATTGTGCCAGCTTTCCAGAAATATGGACATGCCTCAAGGGCAATACACTCGCTTGGTTTGGACATTATTAGTTGTGTACGTGACGGACAGAAAAAAAATTGTGGTCAATACGTGAGAGCAAATTGACTTGTATTGCTGATAGTTTGTTGGACTACGGCAGACTAATCGTTATTGTCATCATTTTAACTGAAGAGGCATTCCAGGAAAATTCAATGAATTAACTCAGTTTTTTTACAAGTGTACATTATTCACGCTATGCATGCATCAGAGTACGTTTAACATGTCTGATGTATGTATGTATTTTATCGATTACGCAATTTGGTGTTTTCATTAAAGCTGTATTTATTGTTGGTTCAGCTGAGTGCATAATAGTTAATGTATATATAAATACATACACATAGCTCATTTTTGTGTCAGTGTATAAGCATACTTGTTTATAGGCCTGGCTTAAAATTTGTCCTTGAAAACATTTATAGCACTCTTTTATAGATGATGCGTACTTGCTGGTGTCACAAAAATAACCGAGTAAACGCTATCTCGTTATGAAATGCATATACCAAATAACAAAATTTCACAGAAGCTTTATATACGTTGATGCACTAAAGAGTATGAATTGCATTAAATGTTTTGACATTGAAGCAAAACTCTTGTTCATGTCATCACTTTTTGCGTTTATTTTTTAAGTATAGTACACACAGGTTCAATTCAATGAATTAAAGTTTGTATTGGCCACGGACACAGAAAATAAATATTTTATTGTTTTCGTTAGCAACCCATGAGGTCATCTGATGCAAAGTTGATGAATTTGATATTTAGTAAATTTGACAGCGTACATGACAATTGTTTGTTTGTCCATAATGTAAACTGTATTTTTCTTTCTGTAGTGTATTGCGATAATAACTACTTGAATGGATGTTTTTATAGCATTGAATATACGCATTTTGTTAAACGATTAAAAATGCAAACATTTTAATGGGAATGATGAGCATGTATTCAAGACTGTAAATGTGGGTCTGTAGAATTAAATGCTTTTGGCGAACGAACTCATACTCGAAGTAAGTCGTCTCTTTTTATCATGTATTTGACTATTTGAGGCACAAAACTCATGATTACATATTCAATAAAATTTAGTTTGATATATATTCATAAAAGTTAAATATCCCGTTTTAGTTGAAATTATTCTAAAATCGCAGATATTTTTATTTGGGCTGAAAAGTGGATGGGCTTGGTTAAAATCGGAAAGTTTATATCGATTCCATTGGAATTGAAATCTCACACAAAACATTCAGAGAATGCATTCACCATGACAATGCTTTTTTTTGAAGAATCTGGGGAAATTGAGCTACTTTATTTGTCGATTCATATAGTCTATAGACTCATATATATATATTTATGTTAAGAACCTATTAACAACCTAAATAATAATAAAACTAATGACTAAAACCTTTTAAACCACACACGAGCATCATGTTTTATCTCCTATATTATTATAGAAATAATGCTCCTAAAAAATCGGTTAACATTTGCAAAACAGAACCATTCGACCCGTGTTTGTCTGTGTCTGTGATAACTCCAAATTCCAGCGATAGCACCGGGGCCTCCAAGGCCTATTATTAAGTGAAATCCCTCCAAAGTTACCCCAAACAAAATAGCAACTAGAAGGACCAGTTCTCCATTAAGAACAATTATCAGGACTCTAGCTCCCGAACTATTGATGAGAAATAATAGAATCAAAACCAAAATGCTTCCGACTCCGGTTGCAGACGTTAGGACTTTATTATCTCAACTTTTGGTGCAGTTAGACAGACAACTGACCAAAGACTAATAATCATTACAAACTTTCTTTCGGTATTTATACCAAACAACCACAAAGAAAAATATTAACTTTCACAAACAAAGGAATATTTGAAATACAAAGGGGTCAAGGTTTACAGGAAGTGCGCACCTGACCAAACAAAAGAAAACAATCAATATTTCTTCATGAAGCCATCACAAAGCTTCATGAAGTTATCTAATCAAAATAAACAAATGCACCACCGGAAATATTTTCACTTAAATTAATTTGGACCATGAACTATTCCAAAGTCCATAGTTCACGTTCCGTTGTAATATGCTCCCCCCCGATTGACACCGTCAATCCTTTTCTTGATGTCCCCTCACGTCCAGTTTCCCCAGCTTGACCACAGGCCTGCGATAAACTCCGATATCCGTCTTGACCTCCGCCACTCGTACTATCCCATCCTTCCCTGGAAAAGTCTGCATGACAATTCCTAATGGCCAGGTGTTCCGCTTTAGACTTTCGTCTAGCACCACGACGACATCTCCCACACAAATTGAAGGCTGCTGCTGGTGCCACTTTGCCTTACGTTGCAAAGTTGGAACGTATTCCCGCACCCAACGCTTCCAGAAAAGGTCAGCCAAGGCTTGGCTCTGCCTCCATTGCCTGTCCAATCTGATGTTGGCCACATCAAACTCTCCAGGTGGTGTCCTATGGCTTGAGGTCCCAATTAGGAAGTGGAAAGGGGTTAGCGCCTCTGGAGATTCAGGATCCACCGGTACTTCCACCAAGGGTCTACTGTTCACT
This sequence comes from Entomobrya nivalis, assembly GCA_034695485.1. Classification (NCBI taxonomy): domain Eukaryota; kingdom Metazoa; phylum Arthropoda; class Collembola; order Entomobryomorpha; family Entomobryidae; genus Entomobrya; species Entomobrya nivalis. The sequence goes on along the minus strand of JAQFZH010002745.1, from coordinate 2,222 downwards.
GTCGCCTCAGCTTCCGTAAACAATGTCTGGAGTACCTCATCTTTTGGGGCTCTGCTCTTCATGATAACCTTTAGCGCGGTCTTCACAGATCTCACCAGCCTTTCCCAGCTTCCCCCCATGTGAGGTGCAGCTGGAGGAATAAAATGCCACTCCGTTCCCTGGACAAGCAGCTCCCCAGTAATGCGTTCCGGGTCGAGTTCCTCCAAGGCCAGGCGAAGTTCCTTCTCGGCACCCCTCAAGTTCGTCCCGTTGTCGCTCCACATCTGACTTGGCTGGCCCCTCCTTGCAATCATTCGCCTAATTGCAAGGATACAACTGTCCGTTGTAAGGCTGTGGGCGACTTCCAAGTGGACAGCTCGTGTGTTCATGCAGGTGAACAACACGCCATAACGTTTTTCATGTCTCCTTCCAACTGAGACTTCCAATGGGCCAAAGTAGTCCATCCCACAGATGTTGAATGGGCGAGGCTGCGGCTGGATCTTGAAATCTGGCAAGGCACCCATCATCGGAGTCTGTCCTTTGATCCTCCGCTTCTGACAATACAGGCATCCACGAACAATTTTCCGGATGGCACTCCTCACCTTGGGGATCCAGAACCGTTGTCGCACTTCATTCCGAACAAGATCCTCACCAGCATGGTGATGAAGTCTGTGGTAATACTGCAGCAACAGCTTTGTCAAGTCATTCTTCGGGGACAGAATTATTGGAAGTCGGATTCCTTCCTCCTTAGCAGATACAAGGCGTGAGTTCAACCTCAGAACTCCATCATGGTCCAGTATAGGCGACAGCTGGAACAGACTGCTGGACTTTTTGAGGGGGTCCTCATCCGTGAGCTGCTGCATTTCCTCGGGCCAGCTTTCCCATTGACATCTCCGAAACAGCAAACTCTCGGCTTTCTTCACCGGCAGATATGCAGACGGCTGACACTTGAGCTTTAACCGCTCCAAATATTTCAGGAGAAATGCGGTACTTCGGACAATCCTGAGGTAGTTTGAGAATCGGCAAACCACAGGCAAAGCGAACATAGGCGTTTCGCTTTGTACTGCGACATATTCCTTCCTTAGCTCCATCAAATCCTCACCCTCCTTGACCTTGGCAGCTGGTTCTTGCGGGTAGTCAGCGGAGGAATGTCTTAAAAATTCTGGTCCATTGAACCATCTGGAATTTTCGCTCAAGTCTGCATTGCTGTCCCGTGTGCCATCATCAGCTGGGTTATTCTGAGTGGGCACCCACCTCCACTGGGATATCTCAGTAATCTCTTGGATCTCCCCCACTCGAACTGCAACAAACTGCTGGAACCGCCTGGCCTCTGCACGGATCCACCTCAAAACCGTCATGGAGTCAGTCCAGAATGTAATTTCGTGGATGGTGATATCCAACTGCGACAGAAGAAATTTTCCCAACCTGGCTCCTATAAGGGCGGCGTTCAACTCCAGCTTTGGTATGGAACATGGCTTCACAGGAGCAACCCGAGTTTTAGACATGACCAGGGTAACAGAAAATGTCCTATCCTTCTCCTCGATCACTAGGTAGGCCACGGCACAGGTTCCCATTTCACTGCTGTCCACAAAAATATGGAGTATAACATTTGGGCTGCTACTAGCAAAGGATGAGTAACATCTCGGGATACGGATGCTGGACAATTTCGGCAATTGGGCTGTCCATCTCTTCCATTTGGCATTTTGGGTAGCTGTCACCTGGTCATCCCATCCGATTTTCTTTTTCCACAGGTCCTGGAGTAGAATGCGGGCTATTATGAGGTAATGCCCCAAAAAACCAAGCGGGTCCCAAATCAGCATGACAAGACGAAGGACAATCCTCTTCGTTGGGATGACATCTCCAGTTGCTACCCCAGGTCCAGCCCTCTCCAAGTTTACTTTGAATGTGAACATGTCCTCTTGTGGCAGCCAGTGAAGTCCAAGGACTCTCTCAGTGGCAATTTCGGACCATTCTGCTAAATCTTTTGTGGGGGCGGTACTCTGGTCTTTCTTCAGCTTGTCCTTCAGCTTCCTCGAATTAGCGATCCATTTCCCAATTTCAAATCCCCCACGTCTATGCAAGTCTTTCACCTCCAGCACCAGCTTAATGGCTTCATCCTCTGTGTCCACGGATTGCAGCCAATCATCCATGTAATGGAGCTTGGTAATGGCCTCCACTGCTTCAGGATACTCCTCTGCAAACTCCAGTGCGTTGGCATTCTTCACGTACTGGGCACAGTACGG
>JAQFZH010002744.1:0-15602 GCA_034695485.1 Entomobrya nivalis | reverse complement strand
CTCATGTTGTATCCTAGACATAAAAGCAAGTATGCATGAAATAAGAAAACTAGTAAACCGAAAGGAAAGTAATGATAGTGCTGCAGTGGTATCCATTCAGCCAAAAATATGATAGCTCGGGGGTCATAAGCACAAAATGATATTACAGAGGTGATCATGGAAATAACAGTGGAACATGTGCCTATTATAATGATGTCGAGAATAATGGACAAGGTTTTAGTGCTTGCATCCCCATATGGCACATATGTTTCTGAAATTATTAAAAAAATATATATTCACGCATATGAAGTTTTGTGTTGATGAATTTATTACCTTCCAATTTTGAAAACAGCAGAAATAGCGCATTCACACTTCTTATTAAGTCTTCAGTGAAAAAACGTAGAACCGAATATACGACTGTGGATGCAAATCCTATCATCCAGAAGAACAAAGTGGCATTGTATCGCTCTTTGTCGTTTTCCAGGATAAATTTGGCAACTAAAGCTAAAGATGCAAAAGCCCAGAACCACACTAAATTGTAATTTCGTTTTAACCTTGCAACGATTTTGGGATCATCCAAAACTAGAAATTTGTGGGTATCAGGGTTCATGGAAATATAACAAGACCCGAGTATATTTCCATGGCGTGTAAGGACTTCAAATATCTTAAAAAATCGTTTGCTGAACATATTTGCTACGTCAAAACGTTAACTCAAAGAACAGAAAGATACTGATGTCAACTCAGCATAGAGGACAATAATGCAGGCGATATTAAAGTATTTAATTTAATGATTGATTGTACATTTCCTTCGTTTTGGTATATATTCCAAAAAACAAAACAAATTGAAGTAAAAAAATAACAACTTTTGATGAAAAAGAAGAAAAGAATTAGAGGTTTTAAGCTAAAAGGTTATATTGAGATTACGTTCATTTTATATTTGAAGTATAAATTGTTATTTAAAGTTAATAGGCACGGGCAATTCTACAAATATTTGCAAGAAAATTATCCCATTATTGTCGTAAATGGCTTTAATATCCTATTGTTCAAAACGTAATAAAGTATAATTTTAGACTTCAAATGTAGTTTAAATTTTTAGATTTTGTAATATGAAATAATACATAGCTTTAAATATTACCTGCAAAAATTCAGTACTCCCTCAAATTCGTTTAGGTAAATAACGCCAATTAATTTAATAATAGCCATGCATTCGTTTAACAGTAAAAATTTAACTTGGCCTTTTTCACTTGGCATGTTAGATTTTCTGCTCGGGCAAAAAATGCTGGAGTATAGCAGAAATAATTAATGTCTTTCCTAACATTGAGATTATATACAATTTTCGATGAAACAAAATCAGAAATCAGGTTTTATCGAACCCAAATTTGAATAATCAGATATTTTACTTTCATATTCTATGTACATAGGTTTTACGATCTATCATCAGAAAAAATGATCAATTTATACTTCCAAACTTAATTGTATCAGATTATTAGTGCAAACTTATTCATACGAATTATTAGTACTAGTTCAAGACATATTATTACAACTTATAATTTGCACAAGATATACTTTATACATAATTTCAACTATGTATTCGACACTCCTAAAGGTGTAATATCGTATACTATGTCAAGCTAATTAAACTCGATTTATTAGTGAGCATAGGCACGCTGCTAACACAAAAGTGATATTTTCTGTCGCGTACACTAGTTCAACGGATTATTTTGTTGAATTCATTGGTAAAAAAACAGAATGGTACAGTAACAACAAACAACTCATATTCATCTACAAGGACTATAATAATTTGACCTTAATATACGTATGCTTGACAATATTTTTATTCCTATGATACAATAGAAAACTGTGCTTCTTTAATTACTTTCTATCTAAGAATAAGTAAAGCGCTCTATTTTGGTTATAAAGAAAACAACCCACTATTTAAAACAAATGTTTTACCTACTACACTACTCTGGGTTATTTCAAACACGAATATTTCAGTAGTTCAACTAAATCATAAGCTTTAAACTTCCCAGTTCAGAATTCATGAAGCATTTTATCGGGAAAACACTGCGTGCTTATTAATGTTCTGTGACATTAATCTTCACTCCCCAGACCATCCTTTCGTTTATGATAAACCGAAAATGTATACATTTATAGTGTCCCTGTGGTATCTTTGGATCCACAAAGTTTCTTCAGGACACATTCTACCCGACTAAGAAAACTTAATAGTTTTCGTCATGACATAAACGGAAAATAGTTCTAATATTACCCGAAATCTTGGAGACACTTTATTATCAGCAGTTCATTGAGCTTTTACAACAAGGATTCCAATTTGGAAAGAGTCCAATGATTTCAAAGTATAATATATATACCGACTTTATCAACGTTTTGTGTGAAATTGCATATCGAGAGATTTTCATACAAAAATGGAAGGTTATATCGAAGAGCTGGATTTGCTAAAGTTTTGGAGTGATACACCCTTGCAGACTGCCAATGAATCTGGAATTATATATGATTGGCATTGGGAACATTTGTATGCTAAGGATAAAGCCTGTTGGATGCCAATATATTCCTAAAGTGTATTTACCAATACATCAACACTTTATGCTAAGTGGAATATTTAGTAATGTATTTGGAGAACCAATTCAGAGGGTAAGGTTGGATAGTAGCTTGAGAAAATACTGGGTGGAGTTGAAGGTTGGTAACATTGTAGGTTTTTGAAAAGGTTAAGGTTTTGGAACTTTATAAAAGATTGCATTCGTTGTTCTGTTTGACGGGTGGACTTTTTGGTGTAGCAATCATACTATTTTTATGGAAAAAATAAACAATATGGTTCATCAAAAAAATCAAGAAATTATAATGCAATTGATTTTAGAAACCTAAAAACACTGATTTCTACAACGGCCGTGTGTCCGAAAATGGAACTTTTGAGAGTTAGGACAAATGTTTAATAATGTTTGGAATTAAGTAAGCGCCAAATTTAAAAATAAACTGAAGTTGTAATCACAAATACTTAGTTAGTTGATAACAGGCCATATTGTAAATCAGTCCGTAAAATAGATGTATTAAATTGATTTAGCTTTTAACTTATTTATCTAAACGTTAATAAATCATATACAATAACTTTAAGACGACGACTGGCAATCCTAGTAAAATTTGCATCCAACACAAAAATAAACAATAGTTTTTAATTCCATGTAATCATATTAATTATTTACAACTACCATATATGCTTACACACGTTTTACCATACCACTTAGAATTCATCATAAAATAAAATAAAATAAAATATATTACTATAAAGTTACAGTAAACCTATCCTCTAATACTGTGTATTACAAGAGCCGTAACCTTAATAATTCACTCCAAGAACTAGTCATTCTTTATGGATTGAATTTGTCAATGTAGTCTGTGTCTCTAACATTCAATATTTAAATGTCACACGAAAGATCTTAGATTTGTTTGAGAGTACCAGTTTAGGTTAACAACGACCTGAACGTTCCCCTTACAACCCCCTTCATATAACGAAACTGGGTAATCCTTGCTAGCGTCAACATGCTCCCATTTTGTATCAAAACCGGTTTGCAAAACTTTCTAAATTTATTCATAACTTTTGTCTCTTTTTTACTGCCCCACCATTCACCTTTCCAACTCCGCAGTATTTTGTATCCCCGAACCCACAAATATTTTCCCAGTTGCAAAACAGCCGTCCAAAATCCCAGTATACCCCAGACAGTTGTCATAATCGCCAACTTACCAACAATATGCAAATCACCCCAATATTTAACCAAAACAAAATTACCAAAAATGGGAATTATCATAAAAGTTGAATGAAAATAAGTTACAAACAATCCTAAAATGCACATAACATTAGAGTTTAGTAACTGAAAAGATCTGAAAACGTTTCTTAAGTTTTCTGGATTACTTCTTAGTATTTTCAAAGTATTATAAGAGTTTGTTCCCAAAACGAGCTCTTTTGTGTAAAACATCGTTACACAATATAAATATGTAATAAGCAGACTTCCAGATATACTCATGTTGTATCCTAGACATAAAAGCAAGTATGCATGAAATAAGAAAACTAGTAAACCGAAAGGAAAGTAATGATAATGTTGCAGTGGTATCCATTCAGCTAAGAATATGACAGCTCGGGGGTCATACGCACAAAATATTATTAAAGAGGTAATCACGGAAATGATAGTGGAACATGTTCCTATAATAATGATGTCGAGGATAATGGACAAGGTTTTAGTGTTTGCATCCCCATATGGCACATACGTTTCTGAAATTATTAAAAAACCAAATTATATGTTTACCATAATGGAAATTTGGATTAGTAAATTTATTACCTTGCAATTTTGAAAACAGTAGAAATAGCGCATTCAAACTTCTAATTAAATCTTTAGTGAAAAAACGAAAAACTGAATAAACGACTGTAGATGCTATTCCTATCATCCAGAAGAATAAAGTGGCATTGTATCGCTCTTTGTCATTTTCCAGGTTAAATTTTACCACTAAAGCTAAAGATGCAAATGCCCAGAACCAGATTAGGAAATAATTTCGCTTTAATCGCGCAATGATTTTGGGATCATTCAAAACTATAAATTTTTGAGTATCGGTATTCACTGAAATGTAACATGACCCGAGTATATTTCCATGGCGTGTAAGGATTTCGAATATCTTGAAAAATCGTTTGCTGAACATATTTGCAATGCCAAAACGCAAAAACCGAAGATTGGCAAGCTCCTTATGTCAACTCAGAAGAAAGGGTAATGTAAAACTGATATCAAAGTATAAAACTTGATTATTGGTTAAAGCACCTTTTTGTTTAGACATGAATTTGGAACACGCATTCAATTTAAATTCAAAATTTATAGCTATCGTTTAAAACGAATAAAATAATTAGAGGTTTATACTCGAAAATTATATTGGAGTTGATTTCACTTTATATTTGGCATATACTTTTTAAATTACAGCTCATGGGCAAGGGTAGCTCGACAATTATCTGCAAAAATAATATCGTACTCTTATCGTATTTGGCTGTGACAACCTGTCATTTGAACCGTTATAAGCTATTATCTTAGCTTCAAAGTATACTTTAATATTTTGTGAAATTATATTTTAGAATAAAGCGTAGCTTTTATTATACCGCACAATATTCATAATTCTATCATTTTTTTGCAAATAACACCAATTTATTCGTTCAGCGGCAAAATTAAGCTTAGCTCGATTTTCTGCTCGTGCAGGAATAACAGTTATTATTTAATAGTTCAGAGAATGAAAGGAATAATTTCTGTGAATTCTAACGTTGGGTACGTATGCAATATATGATGGAATGAAATCAGAGCTTTTGTTTAAACTAAATTTGAGGTACCAGAAGCTTTTACAAATTCAGTGCATGTAGATTTTACATTTTCCCCTGGAGTTCTATTGTTAGCCACAGGAGACGAGGCCCATTGAATTGCTTTTGTATATCGTCAACGTTAACTCGCATTTGTTGTAATTTTTAAAACTCAATTCCAATGTAAATAAAATGCGGATTTTTTTCTAACAGCAAATATGTATTTCAAACAATGTAGACATTTAAATTGAAACAGTTTGTGTCGTTTACCAAATTAATCCTCCAACAAAAGCAAACTTATCAACTGATCCACCACAAACTCCTCCATAGTTGTGGGAGTACCCTTATCAATGAAATTGTATCTTCCTAAATAAATCCGTAAAACTGGAACAGACTTCAAGAACCTTCTATGCCACTTATTCTTCATCATTCCATAGTTGGTTCGTACATCGTCATGAAGAGTCACCGAATTTTCGTAGACCTTTGCAAGATTTCCGTAAAGAATTAAAATAGCAATTACATAGGTTATCCCACCCCATGCACATGCAATTAACCAAACGGGCTGCTGATCCGCCAACCCAGTTCTGTACAGATCAATTGACGTGTACAGAAACATTATTTGGCTTAGTATTCCACCACAAGCAAATGTGACAAGGATAAGAGACGAATATAATTCTCGAAATTGGAGTAGAATTAGTTGTATTTTCCTTAACATTTTACAAGTTTCCATTGATCTTTCGTTGTAATGAGTTGCATTAACCAGCCGTCTGAAAACATTTGATAAACGTATTGTAAATTTCAAAGAAATAAGAATTATTTATACTCTGCAATAGTAAAAAACGTACTTCGTGATAATTTGGATGTATGAGCAAACACAAAATGCTTTAAGAACTGCGAAACATGTAAGCAGTCCAGTAGGAGGCACAATAGCAATCCAGCAAGTGAAACCGATAGCTGCAATAATGATTCTCATCAAAATTTCAACTGGTGACCAGTGATTCTCAGTTAGCAGGCCCAAGGTTTCTTGGCACTGTGGTGCAAGCCAATATCCAGTAAACGTGGGAAAACACGGGTTCATCATTACAACGCCACAAAATATTATTTGTACGTATGTTAAAGCCATTGCAATCATTTTGCACGCATTTACTACACATTTTCCTTCAAATGTTGTGTTGGCTCTTGTGTTTATTGTAGGATAGATGAGCTCTAAAATAAACATTAGATTAGCAATCATGTAAATAAATCTTGTTCTAAAAATGAGTATTACCTTCTTGACTATAACGTTCAAATCTGGTCATTGAATTAAGCATATTTGCTACTTGAGACGATTGAGTTAGTGCAACATAAGCAGGTGGAACTGTTGTAATAATGGTGGCTATCAGAGAACCTCCAAATGCTTTGACAAATGGATCAGCTTCTTCCCATTTCCAGAAAACTTGCAAGACTCCTCCAAATAGGTAAATGCAGGACACGTAAAATCTGTGACGGATTCTTGCTGATTTTAACTCAGCCACTGATTCAAATTTCTGCTTACTATTATTCCATTTTATGGGAATTAAGCCAAATAAATTAGTTGTTTTTATTGAAAAAATGCAGAGGTTCAAAATACCACCTTTAAGGAACTCCATTTTGACAAAAGTAATAGTTTGAAACTATTGCAAGTAAAACTTTGCTGTGGAAATGTTATTAGTTTGATTGACGTCATTGCTTAGCCTCAGACTGTATGGCATTCAAGAAAAACCTTAGCCTTTATATCACTAAATATTAGATGTACACGTGTGAAAAGGTTACATTAATATTTAAATCGATAAATATATTACATGACTTTAAGATCAAGTGAAATTTGAAGAATTGGTTGGTATTAAAACGAAAATTTCTACTAGTGTACCAAAATCATGTAACTATTCCAAGGTTAGAGACACGCTTGAACGCTTACATAATATTGTAAACCTTAGGTTGGCGGATAGAAACATATAAATAATTTTTAAATAAAGCTCGATTAAATATTTAACTTTAGCATTGCATTATCACTATCAGTAGTGTTTACCGTGCTGAGGAGACCTAGTCAAATCTATATTGTCAAAACTAAACTGTGTTTAAAATGTAGGGTTAGAAGTCGTAAATGTCACATATGCAGCCACTTTTCCATTAAAGAATGCCAAACTGGAAGCAGTATTACAAGAACTTCGCAACTACTTCAGAGAAAACGCAAATTTTACATGTATTATTTCCGTGAAATGTTATATTTGGTGCTCACATGTTATTATTTTAAAGTTTTGAGGGATTGCTGCATTTTTGCGAATGTGCTCAATCATAATGTAAATACGCATCGAATTACGGGTCTAAATAGGAAGTATAGCAAAGATAGGCATAAGTAGTTATGAAACAAGTGGTTATATTAACATGACATGTATTGTAAACTATGAACATTTCACACTATTTATATCATTTAATTGAAGTTTGCATAGCTGGAGTATCTTCGAAGAAAATGGTAAACTAAGCATTCTAGACTAAAGTTAAAATTCAATCGTGTTTTGCAAAATAATGCTTTGATATTAAAAATAATGAATATGGAAGTAAAAATTGTTCACATTTAATTATAAAATAAACTATTATGCCTGATTTGTCTTGCTGTACTTTTTGAAAACCAAAATCAGTAATTAAAAGGTGTTTGTAACATTGAGAATTGGCTATTACTAACTCATCAGAGTAGCTACCATAATTTTCTGTACATGTAATTGAAGTAATCACATTCGGCGGATTAAATTACATTCTCAGATTGACTGGCGACTCGCCGGAAATGCATTGACATCCATTTCAAAACGAAGGAAATCCTATTTAAAGGTTTTTTAGTCCTAACAAGTCAATATTAAGGATAATACCAAATTTCAAGTATTCCAATACACGTTTAATCCAAGTCTTCTTTTGTGATTCTATGTCTTTAAAACACCCAAGTTTCCGAAGGTAAAATTTGCAAATACTTTGTGATTATTTTAGTCGAAATCCTCAAGGGCATTTTATGTGGAACCACTTATTAAAATTGTCTAGTCAATTTGATTTTAAACGTACTCCTTGAAATGAATGACAAATCAATTTTAATGTTTCATATCATGTATGAGTTTATCGTACCAGGAAACGTTGGGTATTTATAAATGCATCAAAGCATTATTAAGAATATTAAATGTTCCAGTAGTTTTTTTACAGTGTTTACAATTTTGTGCGATTTCGACTCTTCATCTAGTGCGTCACGTCTGCTAAAGCTTAAACTGTTCTTATTTTAGTACTTCTAGTAAAATCAAAATCTTGCGCACCTACTTGACTACATAAATCCAACATGTCGCTTACGTTGGGAGCATTTAAAGTGCAATTCCTAATTCAAAACCTTGTTCCCCTTCCATACGCCGTAAACTTGGAAAACTATACATTATTCAGCAAGCTTTTATTTCCTACCCGTTTGCACAAAATATTTCAATATTGTGTTTTCTTTTCATTTGTAAATTTTGCCGTCCCATTGGTCATATACCGTCTTTTATGGTTATTTTTCCACTGGAAGTCTTTCACAATTCATCATGTGGATCAAATTATAGTTCATGTTATTGGTCTTGCCCTTGCAACAATCGTTTTACCTGCTGGTTATACAATGTATACTTATAATACTGAAATCCAGTATATTATCAACCAACTACGCATTATAGTTCCCGTTATTGCTCAAACAAATGCTCGATTGAATTTCAGAGTTACGTTACCCTATCTCGGAGAAACGTCACTTTTGGAGCTAATTGTTTACGGTTTATCGTCCACTTTCTTTATTCTTATTATAGGAATAACCGCTATTCCATTTGCGGTTTCCTACGACCCTATACAGTGGTTCCTGGGTAGCACAACAATATCATCAAAACTATTTGTCTCAGTAATTTATTTTCTTTATATGATTCATGGAGCGCCAATAGTACTATCGTGTCTACTGCTAGTTATTATCATTTCAGAGAATATTCTCAGATATTCTTCTACAATTCACTTTTACAAATCTTCATACTCAACGTTGATGAGGTTTAAGTTCAGATTTTGTTACAAGCGATTTCGAATAATGCAAATATTGATTGTCATTACAAATTCTGTAATTTTGGATTTTCTAACAGTACTAATTTTTATTGGAATATTTTTGGCATCTTCTGGAGCCTTTATGGCCTTGAAAATGTTTAGTTTCTTGAATATATTCATGTATCTTTTGGGACCAGCCACTACAATGCTTTGTTTTGCATTGGCGCTTCTACTTACCTACTTAGCCGACTTCCCGCATAAAAATACAAAAATTTTCAAGGTATACTGGAAACAGTTTGTGACAAGAAAAGAAACCAGACAATTGCTACGTGCTTGTATGCCAATTGGTTTTAATTTGGGTCCATATGGTATTGCAAGAGCGATTTTGGGTTTGAATATTTTTGAGGATATTATAAGAAATACAGTTACAATGTTACTTTTAGAAGGAATCTAGTATTGGCATTTAGTCGATTAAAAAGTAGAAAGCTAGTATTGAGTTTGTCATGTTGTCCGTCCTTCTGTCTGTCAGTGGGTATGATAACTTAAGATTACGAGAAGTGGTTTTGTTTATGTAGGTCAAAATGGTGAAAGCCAAGTACCTAACGGAAAGCAAGGTACATTTGAAACCTCGAATGCAAAAGCCAAGGTCAAAAGCATGTTCATAGTGTACAAATTTACCAGCGCAATCATAAGCTCTTCTTAAGTAAATCTAGAATAGAATAGGCCAGTTTAATGGTCGAAATATTGGGGTTAATATCATGACAGCGACTTTCAACACCATACATGTTTTCGTAAAAATAATTCAGTTTAACTAAGGCACCAATTATTTTATTGTATATTCATATATTAAAGTATTAGCTATTGAAGTATTGGTTTACAATACACTCAGATATTTTTGATTTTATTACAACACAATATTGAAATATTAGATCACAATTTTAGAAATATTTACTCAGTTCACAAACTGAACCCAAAGTTTTTCTCTTAATCAAGCAAATTTGTCGTAGAAGACTTTTATTTCTTTCGGATGCAAGTAAAAGTTTCCTCACTGGCTTAACTATTTCATCATATTTTTGGAAACTTTTTTTAGATAAATAAATATTCATAATGTGGCTTCAAATTGCAATTAGTTAGTAAAGAATGTTGTCACGTATCTTATAAACAAGTAGTGTTTCTACTGCCATGGAATAACATTTTGCGTGTTCGTTATTTTCAACCATAGCATACAATTTTTTATTAGTATTATTATGATATTTACAACTAGTAAAAATATTAAAGTCATCGTTACATCTATACTATATGGCAATATACAGTCGAGGAAGTCCAAACTTGCAAATTGTATGGTTAAATTAGTTACAAAAATTAAGTTCCCAAAAATCCTATTACGTTTTTTATAGCTTACGCAGTTACTTTTTGTGTTATATCAAAGGCTATGATATCGATTTACTTATGAAAATGCCTAATATGGATTTACTATTTTAGTTTCCATCATTATCCTTCTTTTATCCTTGTAGTATGAGGTAGCCCGTGGTATAGATTTATAAACCTTAAAAAATAGACAGTTTAAACTCAAATGCAACTAATCATGTCACTTTCGTTAGCAACATACAAGGTACAATCCCTTATTCAAAAAATAATTCCAACGCCCCACGCTGCTGCTCTAATAAACTACGATTTCGTTACCAATCATTCACATCAAACAATTTGCAACAAGCTATTTCGCTATATTATTTTCGTCAGTTACGGTGAAATTTCCGTTATTCTCTTTCCGTCTTTTATGGTTATTCTTCAATTGGGAATCTTATACAATTTATCATGTCGACCAAATAATAGTTCATGTCTTTGCTCTTGCTGCAACAGCAATATTTTTGCCTGCTTGTCATATAACAAATCTTTACAATATAGAAATTCAGTATATTATTAACAAACTTTGCAAAGTAATCTCCGTACTCCATGGTTCACCATCTCGGCATAATTTATTTATATATATTCCGGTTCTTGGGAAAACATCAATTTGGGAGCTATTTATTTACGAGTTGTTGTCAGCTTTCGTAATACTAGTGTTTGGAATGACGGCGCTGCCACTTGCTGTTTCATATGAACCTATTCAGTGGATTCTCAACAGTACAACAATCCTGTCAAAACTTTTTGCAGCTTTATTTTATTTTGTTCATTGGATGTATGCAGCTGTTACAATATTATCAACTTTTCTTATACTTATTATTATTACATAAGGCATTCTCAGTTATTCTTCGACAATTCTCTTTTACAAATCTTCATATTCAGGATTGACTAAACTAAAATTTGGAGTTTGTTAGAAGTGGTATCGAACAGTGCAAATATTTATGGTTATGACAAATTCTATTATTTTGGAATTTGTGACAACATTAATTTTCGTTGGTGTGCCTTTGGCATCCTGTGGGGCGTATATGACCTTTAAAATGTATAGCCTTAACTTAATATCTTGATGTATATGTTGGGACCAGCTACGACAATACTTTCTTTCTTTATGGCGCTTTTACTTACGTACTTGGCTGATTTTTCATTTAGAAACACAAAAATATTCAAATTGTACTGGAAGCAGTATGTTACAAGGAGGGAAAACAGACAAATGTTACGGGCTTGTGATCCAGTTGGTTTTAATTTAGGCCCGTACGGAATTGTCAGGGCAAAGTTGGGTTTGAACATTTGTGACGATATTATTCAAAATACAGTTACAATGTTACTTTTAGATGGTATCTAGAATCGTGGTGGGAAATTAGCTAATTGACATTATCCCCTCATTTTTTTCAGCATTTCAAATGCCATTTAGGTTAGTTTGAATAAATGTCAGATTTTTGTGCATGTTTGAAAGTTAGCAACAAGCCTTTAATTCTATAAAAGAATGCCAATATGTATTTTTATTCAAGAAAATAAATGATGTTATATCGATTCCAATAGCTTGCGAAATACAACTCAAGCATTTTAAAGTTGATTTAATCATTTAACGACAAAATCAATATATGCTGAAGTAAACATATTATAATTTACTTAAGCAATCATCAAAGCATCCATAGTATAGCTTACAATGGTAGAATAATAGTTACGTTGAGTAGCCTTTTCGAACTTCGTCTGAGCATAATGAATAGCAACAGTCTGTTGCGCCATGACCCTTCTCCTCCAATATTTTCTTTCTTTCAGACTTGAATACATCGACACTTTCAATCTCCACATTCGAATAATGTCATTGCTCATACTGTCACACTTAATTGCAGATGGAACCAATATATTCAAAACCAAACAACATGTAATAGCCAATAAAAACACGATAATATAAATGTCTATCGGAACCAAGCTCCAACCTTTGATAAGAACCCAGTTTGAAACGACAACTATTATAAAGCCAATTCCATAAAGAGAGGCAGAAATTTTTGCAATTACATTTGATCCAATTTGATTAATACAATGTAGTTTTTCGTACCATGGTACAGTTGCTTGAAACGAGGATCCCTGGCTAATTAAATTCAGTTGAGAAATATACAAGTTACACATTGTCACAATTGGAACCAAGACAATGATGTAAATCCTTGTCGCTTCCAACGTACACCATTGCGTTAAAATGTAGCATATCAAATAGCCCGTATATTTAAAAAATGGATAGCCAATAAAACTTGTGCAATACATATTCATGGTTTGTGTGAATGGATCAAATCCTCCTATAAAGCCAAATGGTGCAAGGAAAATGCCAACTGAAAGTAATATTGCTGTAAGACCGCTTGCAACAAGCCCACAAGTATCCATTTTCTTGGCCTTGTGAAAGCAAGCCATTTCTAAAAAACAGAAGAATAGTAAATTAGAAGATATGTATCTGGTAGTGATTACATTGTGTTTTGTGAATTACCTTGCTTTAGAAGATTGAACGTTGCTATATTTTCGATACATTTGACATCGCTGTGTCCACTTTGTTTTATTAAAGGATTGGTTGATTTTAATAACGTGTTATAAAATTGTATCATTAGGGTGTGTGAACAAGGTAGTAAGATACAGGTTAGAACTAGACACAGTGCAACTGTGCGAGCCATTAAAACATTTATCAGTATTATGTACAATTTTAGCTGAATTGATTTTAAAACAACAGCTTTTATAACAAGGTTAAGGTAAAGCAATAAAGCCAAGAGTAGGATAAAAAGTATTTTGTTAACTTTTTTTGAATGCTTTTGTAAAACAAATATTCCTGATTTGGGTATCATTTTAACGGGAAATGGATATCTTAAAAGGGTATCGTAAACTAAATTATTAAGTTGCCAAGCTTTACAGAATAATGGAGTCGCCATGGTTTTTGTTTCAATTTTGTTAGATTTAAGGAACGTGTAAATGTAGTATGTTTGCTGGATACTTGAATGATACTGCTATTTGAGTTAAGCTTTCATTTGAGCAAACGTTTTATACCGTGCATTGAAATTGCATGTAACGTATTGATTATTACTTTAATCAAATGTTATATGACAGACAATTACTTCTAGCTTTGCAGTTAAGTAGAAAAAAGGTTCATTAGTTATTTTGGTACTGTGTCTTGTAACGTCATTTCAAAAGTTTCGTAACCATAAAAGGTTAATTTTGGAATGGTCTATTATATTTTCAGATTGCAATTGCTGTAGATATTGTTAAGTCTAGACATTTGCTTAGCAGCCATTTATTGATTTGATGTAACGGATAAACGTAGTACATGGTAATCTTTGTTTTAAGGTATGGTATTTTTACCAAATAAAATATACTGATTTACTAATGCTAACGAAGGGCGTGACGAATATAGGAGAAAGCAGTTTACGTGAGTTTTCAAAATTTAAATGTCTTTTTTCTGTGTTAGGATGTATGCTACAAGGCTAAGTTTTTTTTTAAATGTTTGCACGTGCAGCATAGATTTTTAAATAAATAATGTATTGATTATATTTATTTAAAGAAAAAAGACATTTTTCGCTACATAATCTGGTTAAATTTTAGCAGAAAAAAGGAATGGAATTTGTAAGCGTGTTAAAAGAAAAGGAGAAGGACACAAGTAAACCAATAATTATTGTGTTAAAAGTTGTAAAACTTGAAACATTTGGAAAAAAATATGAAAATTGGATGAATAAATGGCTTAATTGTTTAAATGGTTTTAATGACTTTAGTTCGACACTCGGGCTATTTTTCAGAAAATTTCACACTCACCGTGTCAAGTCAAAATCTCAGAAACTAAAAGATCCAAATACCCCTGTCTGCGAGCTAAAATCATCTAAACCATAACAACAAATGCGTCAAAACGTGAAATAAAAATATCATCATTTAATCAAATTATTAGCCAAAATTCCAAAAAGTTTTCTTTTTATGTGAAGGGGTAACAATGGTATAAAATGTCCTCAATTTTTTACAATTTCTATTGATTTTTAAATTGGCTTTAGCACATGTGCATTAGCACACCATTGGACTAGCTGATTTGCCAAAGATCTGGATTTTTTAGGAAAAGCTTATTTGATTAGTTACTTAACACCGTTCAAACCGATGTAGAAAAGTTTTTTCGGCGGGGGATTAAAACTTACATTTTTGATACAGAAAAATATTTGCTCGATCACTTCACCGGAAATTGGGAAAACAATTTTTCCAAGTTGATTTGCTACTTAGTTAAATTGCATACATAAGAAAACCGTTTATAAAGGCTTAATAATATGCAATAGGTCAACAAACAGAACAATTACGAATTTAAGTCTCCCATTCAAACTGTACGTAGTTATTTGGTCTAATGTTCGACCAATTGCATAAAAAATAATTGCAGATAATGCTTTATAATACTCAAATTATCGAATGTATAATTTACAAAAACTATTATTTTTTCTAGTTGATACCATCACACAAAATTTATGTTAAAACATTTTGTAAAGTTTCATAATTCGACTTGACTTAAATGTACACATGGAAACGAATGACAAATCAATTTTAATAAACTGCATCCTGTATCGATTTAACGGTAATTTAACCAGAAGAATTTTGTGATAACTTAGACTGTCCATATATTTCTTCACGTCAGTCAAATCCTAAAAGTTTGTAACTTTAGTACTACTTTACTTAAGGTTTATAAAACTTTAAAAAATTCCAGTCTCGTAATCTGTTTTTTTGCCTAAATCAAACATGTCGCTTACGTTGGGAGCATTTAGAGTGCAATCTCTAATTCAAAAAATCATTCCAACACCCTACGCAGCTGATTTGGAAAATTACGTTCTAGTTAATAGCA
>JAQFZH010002743.1:0-15606 GCA_034695485.1 Entomobrya nivalis | reverse complement strand
CAACAAGGATATCAGTGCTGAGGAGTACGGTGTCTGGAAAGAAGGAATGATTCAGTTGGGACATGGCTCATTTTTTCAGGAGAAATCATTGTTAAGTCGTCTGTTTAGTTTTGGAGTACGGAAATAAATTAGTGGTTAGAATGCACTTATCGGTTGCCTACAAACAATATATTTAAAAATAAGCTCATTTTAATATCCTTATTTCCAAATTCCAAATCTTTTAATTATTGTAAATGCACGATCACGATGATTTGTTAGTACATATTATATGATGTAAAAAGTAATAAAATATGCTAAAACTTGCGCACTGAGATTAATTTTTTGACATACTTGGAAGGAATTACGTAATTTGTTGTGTCGAAAACGTAAAGTTTGCTGTCGATTACGCAATGTGTGCTGTCGACAACGTAATTTAAGGTCGATTACGCAATGTGTGCTGTCGACAACGTAATGTTTGGGGTAAATAAGTTAATATTTGGGGTCGATGACGTAATGCTTGGGATCAATTACGTAATATATGTGATCGATTGGAGTCAGGACTTGGGTCGATCTGGGTCAAGTCTTAGGTCAATTGGGGTCAATTTTGGCGGTCAAAATAAATACTTCAATAGTAAACTTCAGCAGAACATTTAATAAATTAACAGTAGGATTTACAATAAAACCAAATACACAATTCGTAGGGTAACCTATGTATCGTATTGTGGCGAGTTTTTCTGGTAGAAAACTAAAGTTTGACCAAGAAACCAAAGTTTATGGCAGCAGAAATTCTTAAAATATTTTTTTTTGTACTATTGGTTAAATTATTATGCATATCGGCCTACAGGGGATGACGAAATTTTGATTGGGTTAAAAATGGATTTCTAGAAACTTCAATGTTTTTTACGTTTTGTATGAAGTAATCGTATAATATTTTTTGTGTATTCTTGATAACTTATTAATTCTTCAATTATAACAGACTAAGAGAAGATATAAGCACATCCCAAAATGTATATATCAGTAAGTAATTTCATATTTTTATTCTGAATTTTGACAGTTGGCTACAACTTTATCATATCCATTTAAACAATCCTGTAGGCCGTTTTGTTCAATAAAACTTTTTTATATTTTTAAATGTTCAGAAAAAATTAAATAAGATAGATGTTTAAGCAAACTTTGTTTTTCCATGCCTCACGTCTCCTTGTAAAGCCGAGAGAATTCGCCAACAAAACGAAGATCTGCAAATATTTAAAACAATGCAAAAACATATGAAAAAAGACATCATAAATAACCATACAAACACACGTTGTCCGAAAGAAAGCTAACAAAAAGTCTCCAAACTGCTAAAAAATCTACCAAATCTACTGGAAGTTCTACATTTTCCCATTACTCAGATCACAATTTTCTTTGAAATAAAACCAAAAGCAGCCGTTCTGTATCCATTTTGCTGTTAAGTGTGGTAAGGCGTAAATTTGGGCAATGAAATTAATGGTAGGATGCGATGGACAAGGCTTCAAGTGCTGAGGGGTTCTATGCCGGAGAAATGTGTGTGTTATGGGTAGAATGAGTGCGGTTTTCTCGACAATTTAGGTGAGTGTTTGTCAGTCGTAGTGTTGGTTTGGACTGAATAGTTTACTGTTTAGACGCAGTGTTTGAGAGTAAAGATGTGTAAAAGAAGAAGGATAAAATAAGGTGATAATTAGGTACTATAGAACAGGTATTAGACAGATAGCAACAAGTACAGAGATGGTAACAATACTTATCTTCGTCATCACCATCATGAGCAAGACACGTGAAATCACGTGTTGAGATACAATGAATATTTGGTATTAATATTTTATATTTTACAACATAAGTAACCCAAACTTTTTTTCTATTTATAACATAACAATAGCATGAGAGTCAATACCAGACTGACAAAATAGTGCTAATTACAAAACAAATTAATTGAAAAGTTAATAAAAATATTTACCTCTTTCTAGAAATTTGTGTTAAATATGGGTTATTTACAGAAACCAAGCGCAGCCAAAAGAACTTCAAACTATTTACCTATACTATCTATAAGAAAATGTATCCATAATAATATTAGATATTTTTGACAGTTATATGTGTGCTTGTTATTTGATGTTTAATTATGCTGAAACCTTCACCGATACTCAAGAAGATCTAAGAGCTAGGTACTCCATTCAGGATTTTAAAGAGGTCTTAATGTCTCAATTTAATGAGCAAGCATTTTTATTATTAATAGTCGTAAAATTATAAGTTTTTGACTGTCATTTTATATTTTTTATGCTTTACCTTATATTAAGAGGGAGCCAGCAAACTTTTAATGTTATCCGTCATTCAAGCGTTAAGAGTGATAAAAAAGAAGCATTTTAAATTCCATCTATATTTCTAGTGGATGTCAACAATGATTGTAATTGAGTACCATTATGTAGAAAAACATAATAAGATGTTACTCAATGCAAAAGAGGCACGTTTAAGTAAAACAACTTCAGTATAGCATAACTCGTTTCAAAATTTCATATTTAAACTTCTGGATATTATGGATACGTAAAATGTTTAAAGCTTAGCAGTAAAAGGAGCAGTACTACATTTTTGAAAGTGGAAAAATTTATTAAGCCATCTGGATGATCCATTTCTAATACTCAAAATCTCAAAATATACTTATCTCTAAATTCAAGTTTGGCAGATGATTGGACTTGAAGTGATCTACTCATTAGTACTAGTTTATTTTTTCAATTATATTTAAGAATACGTGTTTTCACTGGGATCCTAGTTGGAAATATTTGTGCAATTTTCCATTTGTTTAAGCTTGTAAATTATTTTGGTAATACATATTGACGAAAAAACATTTTAGTCTAAAGTTTTTTTTTGTTTTGATCGATATTCCAAATTGAGCTACAAGTAAAGTATATCAATTTAACTCTTCTTCATAATCAAAATTCTGACAAAATTTACAATGCATGTTAAATTCAACACTGGTTTTTTACCATCTTGTTTTGCAACCTTGTATTTGTTTTTCTATAGTCAAATATCCACAATAGTGACTACAGATTTGGAAGCTAAGTTCGACATACTTCGACCCTACATGCGAATATTTGATACTTGTACATTTCACCTAATTAGAGACTCTAATCCATTATATAGGTCACCGCAAAACTTGGAACAAATTTCCCAGAATTTATTTATTAACTTGCAGACAACAAAAGTCTTTCAACCCGTTTACAAAAATTATTTGAATTTGACTTCCCTAACTATTGACTTAAGCCCCAAAAAACCTTCACTAATGCTTAAAAGTTTTTCAAACGCTAAGTTCCGTTCAGTTTGCAATATTGAAGTATATTTAACAATACTAATGACAAAAAATGGCCCACTTCCTAATATTATAAAACTCTTATTCGAGCATGAATATTTTATAGACAAGCCAAATAACCGGATATATCAACCTGATTACTTTATGTTCCCTGTTGTGAGTGAATATTTCACGGACAAGCTGTATTTTCAGACAACCTTATTAACTCGTGCTGTGATAATAATAATCAACATTGCAAAACCGGAGATTTCATTTGCATGCATTGCACATCCAATACAAGAAAGTGTTAGCTTTAAAGACGTCTCCGCACTTTTGTATTGGTACAATTTACAAATTCCAATTGTTCCCATAACTAAAAACTTAACTAAAATCAAAACAACAAGGGAACTTTCAGCACTCATTGTTAAATACAGTTTCAAAAATATCGAACATAATTTATTACCTAGTTGTCCTTATGAAAACTATAAAGTACGAAAGACGCAGTGGAATCAAGCTTCATTCTGGTATACATGTTTACCAGATATAATAATAACTAAGCTTAATTGCACTAGTAAAGCTTGCTCCTCAATTTTGTTTAATGAAATCACAGATGTTCAACAAGGTAAATTAGATCACTCTGAGTTTCTAATGCCTTACGGCAACGAAAAGTTTGGACTTCAATACTCTTTGTTTTATGTGCAGAAAGGGCGCAAAAATATTTTTGCTTTACTGTCCCCATTCACAATTAAAGGCTGGGCTGTCGTTCTCGCCAGCGGATATTTTGTAGGGCTTTTGTTTTGGATCTTGAGAGCCGGACTTCATCCATATTTTTGGCTTTTTACGATTATGCTAGAACAAAACGATGTACAAAACATAACTATTAAGAAATCCACTGTGCTTTTGATTACAATTTGGTTGTATTCAGCTATTATTTTACGAAACGTGTACACATCCAACTTGTATTCATATATGACGTTAAACACAGATCCATCAGATTTGCCAACTTCTTTTGAAGATATTTTAAGGGAACCTTCTGTAAAGCTTTTGTCTTCAGTTTCAGCTCACGAACATCTCCAAAAATTCAAATGGGAAGCCGATAGACGAAACGCTTCTGTTAATTCAAAATCGTATTCAATGGTTATCAAAACCATTAAAAAACAAATACGCGTTCGCATGCGTTATCATTTGAGCCCAGTCAAAAATTTTCAAGTAAGGTCGGTCAACGGAAATCCAGAAATATGTCAGCTAAGTGGTGAAAGAATGGAATCAAACAGAGAAAAGTGCTCCCGTTTTGAAACTTTAGGCTATTTGACATTGCATGGCCACAAATTGGCGCAATTTGAAACCGCTGGACAACTTTTGCTGTTAATGAGCAGCATTGGGCTGGAGATGGTGGAGAATAAAAACGTTCATTTGTATGATACCGGAATATTTTATACTTCCGTAACTGATAATTATTTGAGGTTGCTTTCGGAAAATATTATTGCAGTCATGGACGAATCTGGGATTAAAACATTGCAAAAAAGTTATATTGCCCAAGATGACATTTTAAAGTATTTTAAGCATTACTATGAAAATAGCATTCAAGTGGAATTAAAGGATAATGGTATTCATATCAATAGTGACTATAACAACAGCGTTTCGATTTTTTTCGCATTGATGCAACAAAAGTGTTTTACGGCGTACTCGAGAGAAAACTGTGATTTCAACATAAACAAAAATATGGAAGCTCCGGTCACATTCCATGATTTGTTGGTTGTATGGGCACTGCTTGCTGGATTGTTAACATTTACAATTTGCACTTGTATTTACGAGTGGACTAGGGCGAGTCGTTAGGATTTTCCCTAAACTAAACAGTTTATATACATTGTTGAAAAAATAATGGTAAACGATTCTGTACGTGAGAGCAATATAATATCCTACTTGAACGGATGTTAGTGTTATGCAAGTTGGGAGCAACACAAATATCAGATTATTGAGTTTGGTGCACTATACTTTTGCTACCGTTTAAGGATTGTGTAAAGTTACTTATTAAAATACTAGATCTAATTTTATTCGACTGAAAGATTAATAAGATATCAACGTTGTTCAAGGAACACTTTTGTGTTTCAGAGAAATCGATGTCTAGTCATTTCAAATTTTGCTAATATTTGATTGGTTAGATTTTTTGGAGTTAATAAATCTGACTTATCAAATATCAGCAAAAAATGAAACCATAGCAGGACGATTTCTCTGAAGAGCAAAGCCATTATTACATTATGCTCTTTATGCTTTTTGTATACTCTTTTGTCATTTTGAACATAAAGCGAATTTAAACCAATTAACTTTCATAATACGTTACAGATTTAAACTTGTTTGGAGTACAAGAAAATCTAATATTGCAGGCAATATTGCAGGCAGTGGGGTCTAGCGGCTAGAGATCTCGACTTAGGTGCTTGGGCATGCGGCTTCGATTCCCTTTGGGGGGAGGAGTTTTTCTACGGTGTAGCCCATCACCTAAGGCCTGTCAGGCAGTTTGGAGGGGAAAAGAGGTATACACCGGCCTCTAGCCAAAAATTGGTGCAGTGGGTGAAGGCTCCCACCCTTGAAACGGAGCGCAGCGATGCCAAATGAATCGACTCTGGCTGTCGCGGCCACTTGGCCATAGTTAAGAAGTAGTTTAGATATAGACTAGCCATACTCTGTAAGTCGATCCCTAGAAACCTGTCGTAATGGATAATTAGGGTAAAGTCTACAGAGTGTAAGGAGGTCTGCAGTAAGGGAGCAAAAAAAATATTTTAGTTCATGGCTCAGTAGGTTCACGTACTTTTTCATCGGTTTCCAGTTTTTTTCAGTTACTTAGATCCTTTGGAGTAGAATAGAAGTTAACCATCCGAACCAAACATATGCTGATAAAGTTAAGCATTCCCAAGAAAGTCGTTTGAATATAATGTGAAGAGTGTAAAAGTTAAAGCTGTAGTATTCAAAAATACATCATTGAGTAGGGAATATTTAACTAATTTTTATTTTCAACAAAATACTGATAAAATGTTAGATTTTACGGACAGTTTCTAGGTGAACTCTAAAAGAATAATTCACAGCATATTCTTGAAAAAAGTACACGATGCGATTATTGTTTTTGGCTTTTCTGTCGTCTTGTGTCCTTTAAATCTCCTAAATAGACTACAAATTCGGGTAACGAAGCCGTCTTTAAAATTAAATCTGATATTAAAACTTTTTTTGGAATGCAGTATAATTTTGATACTTTTTAAAAAAGTTTACATATAAAATAAACGAACGTGTAATTCCCAACAGTTCAAGAGAACACATCAAGATGACAATTCTATTGAATGATATCTATTGGAAATATATGAATACAACCAAAAGTGAAAGTCGAGTTTGGTAGCTACTACCATACAAAGAACAGAATATTAAACAGTATGCGTGAACATATTGAACTTAGAAAGCTTCCGCAAAATATTCAGCATAGCGTAAGGTTTGGTTGTTACGCTGGGTAGCGTTTTGCTATTGTAAATGCACTGCTATTCTATACAAACACATACACTTTCTCCCACGCTTTATTAGTAATGCTTCAGTAAAAATAATCTTCTTTTCACTTCTTTTGGCATTTTCATGAATTATTGTCATCTATACAATCTATTTCCGTGTTTCAGAAGGTAATCGGCAGATACAGCATCACCAATATTAATTATTTTTACTTATTTATTTTCTAAATCTTCTATATTTGTTGGTTGGTCGGTATACATATAATTCCTCTGAGAACTTATGTATACGTTTATGAGCTAAATCTAAAGTTTGTAATGTGGAAATTATTTTCTGACCTTAAGTTAAAATGCCTTTTTATGCAACAAAGAATGTAGCGTAATGTAATACACAAAATTACACACAACATACTACCTATAACATGGCAAGTGTCAAATATTCATCACTGAACTACTCCCCACCATTTAGCTTTCACTTATCTATCTTTCTCGTATATAGCATAACTTTGGAAACCCTATTCTTACCCTACTGTTTTCCCTGCTGCTTGCACTTATAACTGCTTGCTTTATATTACAACAGAAACAGGAAAAAAGTCACATTTTTGGGCACGATACAACCACACTCCCAATAACAAGCAGAAAGCTACGCTAAAGCAACAGGAACCTGTTCACAACATCAATATCGTTTTTGTACGGTAGAATTTTCGCTGTGCTTCGTAATCGCATTACTGCTTTCTCTCTCTCTTGAGCTAGCATAAAAAAAAACTTTCTCTTTTGCACTAATATTTTACCATACGAAAAGGTACATTACTACTTGCATTCTACCAAAACAAGTGTTGTTGAATATTTTATTGAACTATTGCGTATTTAATATTTGTTATCATTTCATTCGTAAATGTACAACCAAGTAGTTCAATGGAGTGTTCCAATTTTTCACTTGTGAACGGGGAAGCAGAATTAGATAACGATAAAAATTCTGTCGAATATTTAGTGAGAGAGCCCTGTTTAGTTTGTGGTACTGATACCGAAAATAATATTAATTTAGAGCAGGAAGTTACTAAATCAAATGAAGAGTGTTCTCCAAATCCTGAAGGATATTTTGGCAAGGCTTCTGCTAAAATTGACGAGAGAGTTTTTTACTGCTTTTTGAAATGGTTTGGGGTCGACATTGTGAGTACAGAAAAGAAACTGCTTGTCAACAGAGGATGGGATGGCGAGGATGGAAATATTCTTAGATTTTGTGGAAACTGCGAAGGGCCGCTGATGGAACTAATGGAACATCAAAAACAGTTGATTGAGTTGGAGCAGATAATTAAAAATGGATTGGGAAAGGTGAAAGGAAAAATGGAAAGATCTGAGCAGTCATTTCAGGTCAATGGGATTTATGAGAGGGATAAAAGGTTCGAAATGGTGAGAAGCCAAATTGTGAATTGTGGTAAGTCGTGAATTGTATACTTAATACTCAAATACTTTACTACGTTATTGCGGAGCTGAAAGCGAGTATTGGCTTTATTAGGATTCTCGGAATCCTTTTTAAAATGCAATGTACGTATAGTGTTCGTTAGTTCCGTGTGTCCGTCCTTCCGTCCGTATACTCTTTAACTTTTTTATTTCTAAGAATTTTTCAATCCTGTTTTCATTAATCGATTATTATTGACCATAGCCCCGTCGAGTTCGTTAAGAGCAAAATCGGTAGAGTGTTGCCAGAGTAACGACCGATTAACGGTCCCATGCTTTTTAAATTGGCAATTTTTTGTGTACCAATCGATACACCTGCCGGCAAACATGTCGTAACGTGCGCCAAGTGACCCCAAACAATATTTATTCGACCCTTCATATTACCTAATCGATCCCAAACATTACTTATTTTTAGCCAAAGATATTTAAATGAATAGTTAAACATTTCTTTATTTTAATTTTCCTATTTGAATGGTTTACGGTTTGTTATGTTTGTCTGCCTGGTAGTCCGTTTTCTGCCCATCTGTCTGTGAACACGATAACGCAAAAACGCGTTGACCGACTTCACTCCTCAAATTTGGCATGTAGGTCACTATGGTAAATGGCAAGGACCTTATTGACATTAGCCATCGAGTTAAACCCAAAGATCAAAGTCGAAACTTTCCACGTTGTCCCAAGTGCACATTTCAATAGTGCAATACGAAGCTCTCCCTGTGTACTTTATTATCCATGTATCACCTTATGCAAAAATGACCTCGCAGGGTCACAAATTGGGGTCAAAGGCAATTCTTTCAGCTCCTTTGTTGTTATCGCTTTTACAGCGGATTTACATAATTTGAAGCTTTACTTTCTTTAGATTACGAAACCTTGGTTGTTAAAGATAACCAGTGGTACACACAAATAATACCGGTTGAATTGAGCAATGAAACAAGATCACCAGTAATAACAAGAAATGTCTCTACATCCAATCGTTGTCCTTCCGTCGAGAACGACAGTGCTAACAAACCAATGGAATCAGCTCAACTTTTAATGGTGAGGTTTATCAATAATCGAATGTTTGAAATAAGGTCTGAGATAACTTTAAGCACAATATTCGCCTTCTTTTAAGGGTTTATCTTTGGGCGAATCTAGTATTAATCCGCAAGTTGACCAGTCAGACCACATGACGAGGGAAATAGTTGGAAAGAATGTGAGCTGTCTAAAATCGGGCAGAACAACAGGCCCAAAACGGTCGAAAAGTCAGAAGCCAAACTTCAACAAGTAAATTTCATCATAGAAAGACAAGATTTAAATGTACGGAACCAAATTGCGGTGAACTGTATAAGACGACTCACAACTTAAGAAAGCACGAAACATTTGTACACGAGATACTTAGACTTTGGAAATGTCGCACGTGTTCGAAAATATTTGCCTGGAGAGACAATTCCAAGAGACATATGAAGAACTGTTTCAAAAAGGATGGCAGTAAGCTGAAAAAGACTATTCGACGTAGACATCCGATCCAAATGGGAATGAAAATAGTCCAAAAATTGGTTCAGTTAGCCTGCAAGCAGACCACAACAGACCACTGGAGAAAAAACAGAGATTGACTATGATTACATCGACATTTTGAAACATGTACTCTTGGATGACAATGGCAATGCTGATGTATCAACGGTCAATGGACCTTTTCTAATGGTATATTTTATAACAATATAGTACAATATAAAAGTGAATATTTCAAGATTGACATGCATCAAATCATATCGTACCCAAAAATGAAGCATATTTCGTAGCCGGTCGTCATTAGCACCAACGTTAACTACTATAGCAGCATACTTGAAGGTGGTTACTTACCATGGTTACCACAAACCCTTTTCAAGATATAGTGAATTCAGTAAATTTAATTTGAAATGGTAAAACCAGCACAAGTCCGTCATTTATGGACCAAATTTCTCGAACAAAGTGTCTTTCCATCGAAAAGAAGCAGTTCTCTGCTATTGTGTCTTAAATTTTTGAATTTCGAATTTACAAGGAAGTTAAGGGGGGAAAAGACCTTTTTAACTGTTATTTTCTTTCAAATTCTAAATTCATTTTTTGTTTAATATAACAGCAGAGAACAGCTTCTTCCGGTACGAATGACACTTTGTTCGAGAAATTTTGTTCATAAATGACGGAATTGTGGTGGTTAGACGATTTCAAAATTAAATTCACCATATCTGGAAAACGATTAGTGGTAACCATGGTAAGTAATCTAGGGTTAAGGTTAATTTTTTTTCTTTATTAAGGTTTCATCCTCAGAAAAATCTAGTGCTGATCAGCAACTGGTTTCCAATCTTGTGGACGCCATCCCAAATATGAAATCCGTCATTACTTCATCTGCAGACAACCACCTTGCGAAATAAGTGAGAACCAGGCTTGCAATCAAGCATTTCCAGTAATAAAAATGTCGGTATTTGAGGATGGCATTCAAAGATGTATGATAGATGAAAAAGATCATGCGTACAAAGTGAAAGTTGTGAGGGAGCAAATTGTGAAATGTGGTAAGTAATTAATTAAGGCGAATGAAATGATTTCGATTAAATGCATTAGTTATACGGTATGTTAATTTTAATCTTAAATTTCAGTTGCCAAAAGCCCGGTTCAAGGTCTTCAGCCAACAACAGAAAGTCAGCCGTCAGCCGAGTTTAGCAGTGGAACAAGATCATCCGTAATAAACGCCAATGTCCCTACGTCCATCGGTATGCACTCCGATGGTAATGAATATGGTTATTCATTATTGTTGAATGATTGTAACCGACTATGGGATTTCGACAATTGTTCCTTCAGAAAATAAAATTCTACAATAAACTATTCGAGTTGCCTTCCAATTTTATTTTCATTCGGCAAGATTCTTTTCGACTAGTATTTTCGACAAGATGCACAAATACTGGAGGACATTCTGACATTTTCCATCAACCCATTTGAGAAACAGACACTGAGGAGCAACAGGAGGAATTCTGTATACGTTATGGCATATGCCGACAGCTCGAATCAATGTCAAAAAGAAAAAACGTAGTTTTTCAAGTCGAATCCCTGAAAATATTTGTTTCTTAATGATTAAAAGTTTCATTCCATTAAAATGGAAGTTCATCGCTCAAGTCAGAAATTCGTATATTAAGTTAAATGTCTTCAAAAAAAACCGCCACTTCCGAGGAGTTTCATGGTTGATCTAGGCTTATTGTAACGACTCTTGTAAGGATTCATATGTATTCCATATAAACACAATGAGAGTTTGTTACATACGTATAAGATTTCTTCAGGTTTCCATGCCTTTTAAAAAGTAGGACAAGTGTACTGAATGTTGTAAAATGAGCATTTATCGTTATTCGAGAAAATGAGGATGATTATTAATATTTTAAATGCACGCTGAGAAAATGGAAAAATTTCAAAGTGCAGGATTTACTTTCAACATTAACCTTTTATTTTTAAATTACGTTTCTTAATATTACCATGCAAGAAAGACACAAAATACGGTACTCATTCTGTGACCCTTGTTTAAAAACAACTATTACCTATTCATAAAAATTATTCACAAAAATGCCATACGATTTCGTGATGGGATAACCGTCATAATACCATATGGATGTGGATGAAAGTCAAAATCAAATAAAATTCCACAGTTATAATTTACTAATCATACAAAATATTATACTAAAAAATTTCAAGAGTTGCAATTATTCATGGCCTAACTGCTGCCCACAATTCAGCTCTTTCACTATTTTGTACTTCAGATCTTTCTCTTAAAAAGCATATTTTTGGAATGCCTCCTCGAATCTTTCCGTCTTCCCTTCTAACCTCTTGCTGCTCTGGTTACACTACAACAGTAACAGCAAGACAAACCGAAGTCACGTTTTTGGACACGATACAGCGACACTCCCAACAACAAGCAGAATGCTAAGCTAAAGCAACAGGAACTTCTTCTAAACATCCATATCGTCTCTGTACGGTAGAACTTTCTCTGCTTCGTAATTACATTACTGCTTTCTCTCTCTCGAGCTAGCAAATAAAAAAACTTTCTCTTTTACACTCATATTTTACCATTGGAAAAGGTCCATCACTACTTGAATTCTACCGAAACAGGTGTTGTTGAATATTTTATTGAACTTTTACGAATTAAATATTTGTTCTCATTTTATTCGTTACTATACAACCAATTAGTTCAATGGAGTGTTCAAATTTTTCACCTGTGAACGTGGAAGCAGAATTCGAGATTGATGAAAATTCTGTCGAATATTTAGGGGAAGTAAGAGAACCTTGTTTAATTTGTGGTACAGATATAGAATTGAATCTTAATTTAAAGTGGGAAGTTACTCAATCAAATGAAGAGTGTCCTTCAAACCCAGAAGAAAATGTCGACAACGTTTGGGCTAAGATTGACGAAAGAATTTATAACTCCTTTTTAAAATGGTTTCGGGTTGACATTGCAAGTACATGAAAGGAAAGGCTTTTCAACAGAGGATGGGATGGCGAGGATGAAGATATTGTTAGGTTTTGTGAAAACTGCAAAGGGCAGATCATGGAAATATCGGAAGATGAAAAACAGTTGATCGAGTTGGAGGAGAAATTTAGGTGTTGGTTGGGAGAGGTGAAAGGGAAAGTGAAAGCATCTGAGGATATATTTCAAGAAAAAAGGATTTATGAGAGGGATAAAAAGTTTGAAATGATGAGAAGCCAAATTATGAAATGTGGTAAGTAATTTATAGTTTATACTCGACTAGCTTACTAGGTTATTACGGAGCTGAAAGCGCGTATTGATATTACCATGTTTGTCTGTCTGTCTGCAAACACCATAACGTAAGAAAGCGATAACCGATTCCGCTGCTCAAATTTGGCATCATGCTTACTACGGCAATTGCTAAGAACCCTTTCAGCCCCCGGGTTAAACTCCAAGGTCAAAATTGAAACTTTTTCCAAGTGTACATTTTAATAGCGCTAATACTATCCACTTTACTACTCTACAGCTGGTTAATTTAATTTGAAGCCTTATTTTGTTCAGATTTCCAAAACTCGGTTTTTGAAGATAACCAGCGGTCTGCAGAAATAGCACCGATTGACTTGAGCAATGAAACAAGATCGTCAGTAATAATAAGAAATATCGCTGCAACCAACCTTTTTCCCTCCGTCGACAAGGACAATGCTAACAACGCAATGTACAAAGCTCAACTTTTAATGGTGAGGTTTATTATTGGTCCATTATCCATTGTTTAACATAAGGTTTAGCACAACTTTATGTTACAAATTCGTCTTTTTCAAGGATTCATCGTTGGACGAATCAAATATTAATCATCAACTTGACAAGACAGACCAAATAATTCAGAAGAAAGTGAGCTTTCTAAAGTCAGACAGAATAGCTAAGACAAGAAGGGAGCAGAAAATCCGTGGCCAAATATCATCGGGAAAATTTAGTCAAACAAAAAGATTTAAATGTGCGGAGCCAAATTGCGGTGAAAAGTTTAACAGGATCGGCAACTTAAGAAAGCACAAAAAGTATGTACACGGGATAATGATTCTTTGAAAATGTCCCATGTGTCCGAAAAAGTTTGCTTGGAAAGATAATTGCGAGAGACATATGAACAACTGTTCTAATCAAAATGACAGTAAGACAAGAAAGACTATTCGAAGTGGAACGCCAATCCAAACACGAGGGAAAATATTCCTGCATAATTTTTGTAACCAAAAACTCGTCAAAAAACCTGCCAGAAGACCACAGCGAAAAAGAGAGATTGGCTATACTGATAGTTTGAAAGAATGGGGTAAGCGATAAATAGCATAGATTCAATAAAAAGTACACAAATTGTTTATAAAATTTATTAAGTTGAAACTTCAATTTTATATTTTGAAAACTCAGCTCAATATTTACAAGATAACCAGATTCCAGCAAAAATAGTCGAACCTTCTGTAAAAAATATTATCACGTCTGGCGGTGTACCTTCGGTTGACAATGGCAATGCTGATGAATCAGCGGACAATCTAACACTTTTAATGGTAAATTTTAAGAGGGACTGTAGTTAGTTTAACTTTAAATAACATAAGGTTAATTTTATGATTTTTTTTTCTTTACTAAGCTTTCGTCTTCAGAAAAATCTAGTGCTGATCAGCAACTGACTTCCACCCTTGTTGACGCTATCCCAAACACGACATCCGTCATTACTTTATCTGCAGACCAACCACATTGCGCAATAATTGAGAAACAGGCTTACAATGAAGCATTTCCAGAAATAGAAAAATCGGTATTTGACGATGGTATTCAAAGATATATGTTTGATGAGAATGATCAAGCGTACGAAGTTAAAATTGTAAGGGACCAAATTGTCAAATGTGGTATGTAATGATTAACAATAGAGAAATAAAAGGTTTCGAACAAATGTATTGTTTAAAGGGTAAATAAACTTTAGTTTTATATTTCAGTTGCCATAAACTCAGTTGAATATGTGCAGCATTTAACAGATAGTCAGACGGTTGAATTAAGTAGTGGAATAAAATCATCTGTAATAAAAACCAATGTCTCTTCGTCCATTGATGTGCGGTCCAATGGCTATGAAAATGGTGATTTATCAGAAGGCCTGGGACAACGTTTTTACTGTTTGTATTTACACAAGGTAAATTTAAATAACGGTCTTATATTAATAAATCATCTGTGGCAAATTTACCAAATAGAAAGATTTCAGAATTAAGAACCTAAAATATCCCCAAAAAATTATGTACATTTTTTCATTGCAGTAAAGTCACCGTGAAAAGATTTGCAATATAGATTTTTATAGAGCCTTACATCTAAAACCTTTTCCTCAAAAATCATGATTTTTTTCATGAAAACGTTAAATATTTTGTGCTTTATAAAAAACTTTCGTTGGAAAATATTTTGAAAAAAACCTGTTTTGTTGTTTAAATCGTATATTTTTGAAACTTATGGAGGTTTAATTACTTTTTTGGTAGCGTAAATGCGCTTCAACGGTAACATAAATGCGATGCTAAGCTACAAACGGCTGTATTATCTTTTCCACGTAAAATTGTTGGGTTTCGGTTAATTTAAAGTTGGAATTATATTTATCACTTAAGGCTTCAACTTTAAGCAGCTCTACTGCTGATCAGCCAATGAATTCCAATAATCCTGGCTTACATCCACAAACGGAATCCGTGGCCACCTCCTCTGAGACGCAAATACCAAGCAAAACGGTTCAAATCGAGTTACAGAATCATGGAATAACTACTCAAAACGACAACAATAAGATAAACTGGAACAATACACAAGCTGTAAGTACAGTAAAATCGACCTACGGGCTCGATCCCTCTACAAATACGATAACCTTGGCAAACCGATGGACATTCCTAATCTGCAGTGGATTACAAGATATAGTAAAGTGTACTTCGTGCAAT
>JAQFZH010002742.1:0-15609 GCA_034695485.1 Entomobrya nivalis | reverse complement strand
ATTTTTTATGACCAGAATGAAAGAATATATAAAATCGCCGTAAGCTCACTCAACCCATATAGTGGTACCCCCAGTACTTTCTCCACTTCGTGCACTATTACCTCCGTTTGAACAATTTTTTTTCTTCACAGGTTCGCTATAGTTGCTTGACTCTTTTAAGATTGCTCTTTCAATGCTAGATAACTCGACCGTTGCACAAGCAACTGAACCACCTGCACCATTCAGTAAGGGAAACTAGCACATATTTGTTCCCCAAGGTTACATATTTGTACCCCCCAGATTTGTACCCCAATAACGCAAATCTATACCCTTGGGGTACACATTTGCGTTCCACAAAAATAGGGGTGCAAATATGCACCCATGGGGCACAAATTTGCGCTGGAAAATCATTCTTGATTATAAAGGTTGGGTTGTGATCATGGTAGCTAGGCAATTAATGAGATTACAATCCGGTCTGTCTGTAGACACGATTTCTCAAAAACCCCTTGACCATATGACACCAAAATTGGTACACATAAACTTTAGGTCAGGACCCTCTTGAGATTGCTTTTTAGACCCCCCTGACCCGAGATAGGGGGTCTAAAGGTCACATGCATTTTAAATAGATTTTTTTTAAATTTTCGATTCTTATGCAGGGTCATCAGCTGATCACAATGGAATGCATACACGCATCATATACCAGCATATGCCTCTCATCATACGCTATTTTCGGTAGTTTCATATCAGAATTTTACATTCTTCTCGTTATGTAAGACGTTGATTTTTAAAGGACCCAGGAGCGCAAATATGCGCTTCTGGGGTCCATATTTGCGTCCTTTTTTGTAAGTTTCAGTTAATTAACTATTGATTAGTTCTTAATTAACTTTATAAATTTTTGAAACCATTTTCTGGTAAAAATTTTAAAATGCTACCTATTAATCCTTTAAGAAGAAAAAATAATAACAAAAATCATCAGTAGTCAATCGTAAACTTTTTAATTTTAAAATCAAAATATTTGCAAGTTTCCCAGTTGGGACTAAAAATACCTCAGTGTCAAAATGTTCTAAATTTGACGGAGATTTTAACGGTTTCGAGAAAAGTATGTAGCGCTTGACGAAATTTTTGTGCGCGATGGTTTGAAAATTTATCAATGTTTCGGGGTACAAATTTGTACCCCGGGGGTGCATATTTGTGCTCTTTTGCGAAAAAGATATCAAATGTGTACCCCAAGGGTACAGATTTGCGTCCTTGGGGTACAAATCTGGGGGTACAAATATGTACCCTTGGGGGACAAATATGTGCTAGTTTCCCTTACTGCCATTGTTCCGCATCATCAAAAATTCCCATTCTATGGAAATCCCCAGTTTCACTCTCATATAAAACTGGTTTGTGCTATACTCGATTTGTGACACTGGTTTGTGGTTAGTGGATACAGGGAATGCACCCGCTTTGCATGGAAAGACTTTCGCCTTGATGTCATCCAAAAGGAAGACTGGGCTAAACGATGAAATAATAAATACGATGTAAAAAAGCTATCAGTAAAATAAATGTAAAATACATATGTATTCCAACAGAAATTTGGTTAAAAGAGTTTTAACAAAAACCAAAGTTTAACTATTGCTATGGAACCAAAAATAATATGTCAATATTATTTTAAATGTATTGAGAAGTTAACTTAAAACTATTGGAAATATTTGTGCAGTGATTTCATAAACACAAAGCCATGTACAGTGCAATCACCAAATGAAAAAATCTAAACAATTCGTTTATCATTGTGCAAATGTCCCTTCCAAACACGGCAATCTACAAATTCGATTTGGATAATGATTTTATTTTTTAAATCATTTTTTATATTTAAAGTAACCAACCATATATCCTTACCAACGTGCAGTTTTCAAGTAAGTTTGGGTTTTTTTTTTGCGGACCATTTCTTCTTCAATTGATATGCTAGCGAAAAGGTCAAGCACTCCTTGAAATATTAGCAAAATCCAAACAAACAGGATGAGCTTTGCGGCCACAAGATGATTACGATATGATTGTAGCGGTGATATAACCCTTTTGTACCCAATGGCCATCATAAATTAAGCAAAAAAATGTTTAAGATATAACAATTATACAACTATTAAAAAAAGCTTACTTTACTTGCAATATTTAAATTTACGTGCAAAAAATCGGGAAAAAATAAATGCTTATGCTTAGTTACAGTGTCAAAAATTATTTAATATTCGGGCTTTCCTTTTCAACCTGTTGTATTATGGCACGAATGATAGCTCCAAATGGAAAATACGTTGATAGAAGTGGCAATGCTATAAAAACGTTCGTCTTTGCTAACTTATTGAAAGGAATGACTAGTTTTGCTATTCATACAAAAGAGAAGATCATTACCGTGTTAACTAAATATATTTTTAGGATAAAATGTCTTACAAATTAATTGTCTTATAATTACCTTTCAAGATAAACCGTTTAGTAAAAAATAGGAAAATTGTTTTTCTTTATTGTGTAACTTTGTGCGTTTATAATGAAATATTGTGATCTGAA
This sequence comes from Entomobrya nivalis, assembly GCA_034695485.1. NCBI lineage: Eukaryota > Metazoa > Arthropoda > Collembola > Entomobryomorpha > Entomobryidae > Entomobrya > Entomobrya nivalis. Next base: position 13,092 of record JAQFZH010002742.1, on the reverse strand, counting down.
AAAAATATCAGAGAGAAAATTTATGATTTTTTTATTGATCGCTTTTTGACTTTTAGGGGAAAAAGCGTTTTTACTACAAACAAAGATGAACTCTTATGAATATGGTATACACTTAAGAATAATATTAATTTAGTGTTATTTTTGTGTTTCTCGGTTTGTGTGTTATTCTCAAAATTGAATAGTCGCAAATTGCCCCATGGCCTTGTCTTCATAAACTGTACATCTGTCTTAATTTCCCCTTTCCCCGTCTTTTCTTCTTCATTTTATTCCTAGTTGTTGTACCTTGTTCTTGCTTGCTCGCTGTCAATATTACAAGCCAAAAAGGCCACCAAAAACGGGCATCAGGTTTGCATTTGAAGTAAACTAGATTCAATTTACATGGTTCACAAAATGGAAAACTTATCATATGGGCACATTACCGGGGGAAATGAGAGATACTTGAATATGCACACTTTTAATAGGTATTATACATAACATGTAGGCTAAAATAACATGTTCCTACAAAAGGGCATTTAGATACGTAACTTTCTTCAAATATTTATGTAAAGCAGATGTAAGCATAGATAGTTGTTTGAAGACATAACATGTAAACTGTTACATTTGATCTGATTTGGCGGAACAGTTTTTTTTGGCAAGTTTGGAACATTTCACATGTAAATGGTGTAGTAATTTCACCTGGGGCAATGCGGGACTCCTAAGTTTTTCCTTCCTTTTTTGTGTGAGCTCTATCCAAATAAAGTTGTATTTGCTCGTTACTCAGCATCTGCATCTTGAAAAACTACTGCTCACATATATCATGCAAATAAAAGCGAAAACTTGACTTGGGGCTTATTATCAAGTAATCTACCCTCAACACCAAACTTAGATATTGGAGTCCCTTTATTACAAAAAACCAAATCATAAACACTTCTTTTCGTTTGTGTTTTTAGATACAGTTTTTAGTAAGATTTGTTCTTCTTTTTTGGGGGCACCTTGAAACACTCTTGTTGGTATTTCTTCCAAAAATGTAACATTTCAAAGAAGCTTCGTAGTAGTACGCCACTTTTAAAAGACAAAACGAAACGAAACAAGAAGTTCTGCGGAAATGATACAATGCAGTCTTAGACGTTAATTTTTGAATGCAATGCTACTATATTTTATGGCGTAAATAACTTTTACTTTAACACAACGATACTTTAACACATCAAATAAAAACTAAAGGTTAAAGAATAAGTTTAAATTAATGCAAAAATTATTGGTGCTACAGCTTTATAGTTTTTTTCAGCTTTGGAAAACAAAATTAAATCTAACGTTAAATTGTACTTTCCGGTTTTTCGTATCGATTTGGATTTGTGAAGTGAAATATGACAATTCATTAATGATTTATATTTTTTGAATATTGTAATTGTTCAATAATCTCAGGTTTCCTCATATTTCTTAGAGTGACTAGTGTGCTACGGGTGTTGGAGTGAGAGTCACATTTTAGACCACAGAAGTATTTTTTTCTTTACTTTGGCTTGGCTGTGGCAACGGCCGCACTACCAACAAGATCAACCAACATAACCAACCTTCTCTGTCAATCTGCATGTAATGCACGAATCTCAAGTTGTACTCGAGCATATTTCTGTCAGGATTTGTTTGGTAGAAAAAATGATTGAATGTGAAAATAGTAAAATTTGTGCAAATAAAATACTATTTATTGTACTTAAATTTAAACAACGGCAATAATTGCTATTTAATAAAAAAAAAAAAACGGGGCACCCCAAGACTCCATCTCATCTCTTATTTTTTCCTCAACTTTTTTTTTCGCGTGAATCTAATTAGCGTTAACTCTTCCCCACTTTTTTTCTTCCACACACAAAAAAGGGGGAAAAAATTAAAAGAAGCGTACACGGAATATAGCTAATTTGAAAAAAAGTTTACTTTTTTAATTTAATGTTTTAAAAATTAATAGTGTGACAATAACACCAAAAAATATCAAAAACTATTAACAAGTAGTCGGTGGTAAATTTAACCTGTGCATCATCATACATCTGATCGGGATCGCAAGGTCAGGTGGAACTTCTTTCAACGGTTCCAGCACTTGCCAATATTGTACGGGCAAGTAGCTGGACACAGCCTCAGATTGTCAAATTCTATAATTGAATTTGTTCACTGAATACTTTCCTAGCTGATATAGCTCTTTCTGTCACTAAATATGCTATTTTAAAATATTTTTCAATGATGGGCTCGGAAGCAGAGGATTCTCAGCTTATCATCAATGAGCTTTTAGCCTCCACCGTACACGCCTTATCAACAGAACGAACTGCTGACGACATTGCAGCGGTATTTCAAAAATTCTATAGTGATAATGAGGTCCAGGACGCAAGAACATTACTATGCAGTTTGCAAATTCTCGGGAAACGCTCATCACGAGTGAAGACTACAAGTTCAAGAGAGAAAGACATTTGTGAGATAATACAATGTATTATCAAAGAAGACTGGAAGGGAAAATCAATTAAACTGGCAACTGTAGACCTTTCCAGATATTGCCCTGTTCCTGCGGCAATTGGGGATGAACATGTACTTCGGCTGGAACTACAAGAGCTCAAATTAAAGGTGGAAGATTTGATGGGTGCCTTTATGGAGATAAAGGCCATGTCCAATAATGTTGAAACTGTGGCAGCGGAGGTGAAGGAGCACACATCAACATTATTTAAATCTCAACATCACGCCTGTGCAATCAACCATCCCAAATCATCTGGGGAGGTGCTCAGAATTAATAATACATCTGATAGTCATCAGAGGAGACATAGAAATAGAAAATAGAGTTACAGCTGACGGCAACTCGCGTCCTGAAACTCCACTTTACTCACAAATTGCTGCATTGAAACGGCATGGCTTATAACAGGATAACGCATGGATGACTGTAACGCATTAAAGAAACGAAAGTAACAGACATTCAGTAACTGGAAAGAAGGAATCAAGTATTCGGTCAACACAAAGAATGAAGCGTGGAACGCTGTTTTTAACACGATGCAGTAAATCAACAACAACGGAGCAAATTTCAAATAAAGTCTCCAAAAATATACCAGGATATCCGCTCATGCACATTCTAGATTTAGAAAACAAATTTTGATACATCCTCCTACAAATTAACATTTGGTTTGGGGGAAGCTAAGCTGTCGGAATTCTTCAAAAAAGTCCTTGTTTATGACCTTTGGCCTGCTTTTGTTGTAGTCAAACCATTTGCAATGGGGCAACGTAAACCTGATTCATCGTCAGGCATTCACACTAACAGAAAATAATATGAAGGTGGTTTCATGGAATTTCAAAAATTTCAAGACAAATGCGGCTTGGCTTGCAGCAGTGCCCTTATCATTTGACATCTTGCTTTTGCAAGAAACTTGGTTGTTTAGTTTTGAGGAAAATTTATTAAATAAACTTTTTCCAAAATATCAATGCTATAGTGCTTCATCAATGGCAAACCACAAAAATTCTGTTAGGGGACGACCATATGGTGGAACGGCAATTTTAATCAGTGATAAATATAAACATTTGATTACTAGTTTTACTGGTAATGACCCCAGATTACTAACTCTCAAAATGGATTCCTCGTTTGGGGAACTACTAGTTATAAATGTATATTTACCCTGCAACAGCAGTCAAAATGAAGAAATGTTAACTCAATATCTTGGTAAAATACAAACTTTAATTCAAAATCATGACGGGCCAGTTTTAGTTGCCGGTGACTTCAATATCTCAAATAAGCAAAAAATGTTTAGTGAATTATTAAGTTTGTGTAGTGACCTTGACCTTGAAATACAGGATTCCAAATTCCTGCCAAAGGAGACCAACACATTTATCAGTGCTTGTGGTAGTACTAAGTCCTGGATTGATCACTGTATCTCAACAGGGGGAATGGTTACAGATGTAACTATTCCTTATCATGTTTGTCCAAGTGATCATTTGCCTCTTGTCATTACCCTTAAAAATATTAAACCAGTAAAAACTCGGGAACCTATGTCTTATTCACATAAAATTAAATGGAATAAGATGAATTTTGATGACATTTTTCAATATAGATTTAATGTAGAAAAATCATTAACTCAAATAGACTGGAACTTGTGTGAGGAGCCTAAATGTGAACTGAAGTGTCATGTTAGTAAAATTAAAGACTTATCATCTTTTCTAGTTGAAACTTTAAAGTCCTCGATTCCAATGAAAAAGAACCAACGTTGGAGACATGTTAGTGCTGCCGTTAATGGTTGGAATGATATAGTGAAAGTAAAATATCATGATTACAGGGATATTTATTTGAAATGGTTAAAAATAAAGGACTCGAAGTTTTACGATGAAATGAAAATCAAAAGACATGAATTAAAATATGCTTTAAGAAAGTGTCGGAGAGAAAGTTTTAAACGGACTAGTGAAGAGCTAGCCTTAAATTTTAAAGCAAAGGACTTTCGGCGATTTTGGGATCACGTCAAAGCTGAGGAGAAAGGCTCAAGTCAGTCACTTAGCAGTTGTGTTGATGGGGTACAAGGAGAAAAATTGATAAGTAACTACTGGGGGGAGATTTATGCTAAGCTTTTTAATGAGGATCAAAGGACAACGCATTCAGACTATGTTTCTCTGTATGCCAGAGAAGGGCGGAATAACAGCTCTTTGAAGGTTTTGAAAGTTGACCAGACTGTGCAAATCATCAAAGCACTAAAAATAAATAAGGCAGTTGGATCGGATGGCCTGCAGTCTGAACATTTCCGGAAAGCAGGATATAGTATAGTGATACCAATTACAAACCTAATCAACTCCATGATAGCCCATCGCTTTATTCCCGATTTTATTATGAAAGTAATCATTGTTCCTATTGTGAAAAAGAGAGGATTGGATCCGTCGATGAGCAATCACTATCGTCCAATAGCACTTGCCAGTATTTTTTCAAAAATAATTGAAATGTCATTACTAACTTTATATAGTATGTTTCTGCATACGACTGATAACCAATTTGGATACAAAAAGGGCAGTGGAACTGAACTAGCAATTTATACAGTGAAACAGGTAGCACATCATTATGTGCGGCATAACACTCCGGTATATGCCTGTTATTTGGATGCTTCAAAAGCATTCGACAAAGTTAATCATTTTCTTCTCCTCAAAAAATTATGTGATAGGGGGCTTCCGGGAGTGGTAGTTGGGTTTCTCACGTTTTGGTTTAGATCGCAGAGATTTTTGGTGCGGTGGGTGTCAACTCTTTCTGACCCATTTCCGGTGTTCAACTCAGTCCGTCAGGGGGGCCAAGCCTCCCCAATATTTTTCTCTGTGTACATGGACCACTTGAGTGACCTGTTGACAGCCACAGGGCTGGGGTGTCATGTTGGAAATTGTGTAGTTAACCATGCAATTTATGCTGATGACATAATTTTATTAGTATTAACAATAACTGCGCTTAAAAAACTACTGAAAATCTGTGAAGACTATGGTAATTCACATGATCTGCAATTTAATCCAAAAAAGTCTATTTTACAGTGTTTCTGTGACCATTCGTTTGACAATACAAGACCACTTATCAAACTTTGAGGAAAATCCATACAGTGGCAAGAGACTGTCCGTTATCTGGGTTATGATATTAAATATAGGAATAGGGACTCTGAAGAGATTTTGCGTAGGAGGAGGGAGCTTTACTGTAATGCAAATTTGATTAAATCAAGGTTTGGAAGTTGTGGTGCTAGTGTTAGGTTATACCTATTCAAGACATATTTTTCTACAGTTTATTGTAGTAGTTTGTGGGCTCCTGTGTCACCTAAAATTTTGAACCAAATACGTGTGGCTTACAACGATAGTTTTAGGATTATCATGAAATATGGGCGGATGAACAGTGCTTCACAAATGTTCGCTGATTGGGAAACTCGCGATTTTTGGGCAATGAGACGATTGGCTGCCTATTCGCTATTGAAAAGGATATCGGAGACATCGAATAAAATTATTGTATCTATAATAAATTCAAATTTTTTCACTGAATCTTCACTCTCAAGAGTTTGGAAGAGTTTGCTGTTTAACATTTCATAACGGTTTTTTTTGTAACTACTTGTATTTATTTGTATGTAGAAATTTAGCTTTGACCATTTTTATAATGATTTGGATTTCTTGCATTTTTTATACTTCTAATGTAAATGTAATTGAAGTCTGCAATAAATGAATATGATGATGATATTGATTTTTGTGTGAATCTGCGATGCAACTAACTCAGGCTCTGAATCTGGAAAAAGGGTGGGTTTAGATGAATTTAAACTTCATATTTGACCAAAAATCTGCTTTAACTCCAACAATAATGATTTATTTATTCACAGTTAACTAGTCAATTAATGTACACCTAATGTGGAAATGAATTTACAGGGGCTATTTAGTAATATGACCAGTAGCTAATGCCTTTACCTATTATTCATATTCGGATTTTATCTCGTTTTTAATCTTAAATACAACTTTTTAGCACAAACTTCAAAATAAAATAATACCTGAATACACACAATATTAACACATAAGCTTTTTTTCATTCACTTTAAATAATTTTACTTCTTCGAGCTGGTGCTCAACATGGCTAAATTATCAGTTATTTTCCATTTTCGATATCAAACCTATACGATTAACCTATTTTTACTACATCCATGCTATTGTGTTACACGTATCATCAGTCCACCTTTCGCTTTACTGATCTTATCATCATCCAGAAAAAATAAATACGCAATCTAAATGTACGTTTCTTTGCCATAGATCTCCAATTCTCATATTCCTCCACTATTAAACTTTCTCAAATCTCCCCATATTTCAACACCCGTCCCGTTTTCTACATTCATCAGTCCTTGTGTATAGTAAGCATGCTGAAAAACGTGTTATAGCATAGCTCTAGCCATGCTTTGTTGGTTACCATTCCCATCATTTTCATGATCATCGGAACTTGTGGCTTGCATATTTACTACATTTTGCTTCACCATACCAGCATTGGCTTACTCATCGGTATTCTCTTGCATTTTTGTTAACTCTTTCCCTAGCACATAACCAACAAATGTCTATGTAAGAATATATGTTCTCATGACTTTCCCATTTTTCGCTCGTGGAAAATGTTAAGCAGATATCCATCGTAAAAAAACTAGTAAGGTGTACAATTTGCTCAAAATACACTAGGCAGAAAACGTTTTAAAATGTTTCCTGGTTTTCGTTTAATAGTTGAATACACACCTGCATTTATCAGACTCAAAAGTTGTATTCATATTTTTGCTGATCAAGGCAATGATGATATTTTAGTTGAAAAAACGATGAGCCCAACTCATATAATATCGTCCATGAATACGTCTTTTCTTGGCTATTGGCTAGCTGAAATGCGAATTATTAATCATGAGCAAATTTACTTCTTCAAGTGCTTCTACTTTAACTTCAAAAACAAACTCAACTAAAAAAGTGTCTCTCGCATCAGCAAGTGAGTAGTCAATTCTAGATACATTTTAGTCGTAAATTAAGATTCTGGAATCCCTTTTCTGTAAAACTAATAAACACATTTACTAAAGCGATATTTAATTTTGTACATTACAAGGTCATGTTGCATTCGTGTACCGTCTTTTGACCGGAATTTTTTAGCCGGACGACAAATGACCGGACGACATTATGCATGCATTATCCTTAAGAAGATACCACATTTTACATAATATTAATCTTTCTGAGCTATAATCATACTTTCATCTGAGTTAGTGTGCTGCTGCGGTGATAATAAAATCTTGACCAATCTGTAATTTTGTCATAGAACTCATGTTAAATATATTTCTGTTATCTTCTGTTAAGGGCTATTGGGCCCTTCGCTCGTTTTAGGTCATCTCAATTCGACCGTGATCATCTAAAATAGCCCCACTTTCCAACACATTAGTATGTTTACTAACTAAGAGCTAAGACTAATTAAGTGCATATTCAAATGATGTATCGGGGTTCCCGGCACGTAATGCTTATATGTTCATAATTATTCCAATAATATCGACTTAATAAATTGGCGTGTATATGATGTGGCTTCTAATATGTGTATAACTCTATCGATGATAATCAAATCTTGACCAATTTGTAATTCTGTCATTACATTTTTGTTAAATATATTTCTGTTACCTTTTGTCAAGGGTTGTTGGGCCCTTTGGTCGTTTTAGGTCATCTTAAGTCGACAGTGATCATCTAAAATTGCCTAACTTTCCAATACATCAGTGTGTTTTAAAAAGTCTAAAGATTATAATAAGTATTTTTTTGGCTTTTGTGAATTTATTTGAGATCTTAAAGATCTTAGAGAGAAAAAAATGGTATAATTACATATTCTGCATTTAGAAATTTTGTAGATCTTGCTAAAAAAAGAGTAGAAATTAGAGACTGTAGTAAGATGGATATAAAATTTGTTAACTTGGAAATACTAGATGGACTATGGTTTTAGTACACCCTGTATATATGTCTTTGGTGTAAATACACCCTGCATAATGAACTACATTTTCAACACACCCTGTACGTTTACGTAATATTTCAATACACCCTTTATATTGACAATTTTCATACTCACGCACATAAGTCAATAGCACAACTCAAACTATGTGAGGATTAGGGTTTATCTGTTGACTTTCTACTAAAATCCTTCAAAGTTGATGTATATTAGTCGGCATTCGTTTTACACGAAGCTGGACGGTTTTGAGAGAATCGCAAGGATCACAATAGGGGCGTAGCGTTTTTAAAGTGAGAGACGGGCATTCCCAAATATGTATATTAACTGATAGTCTGGGAAAGAATGTCTTATCATGGAAAATCCCTGCAAGCCACTTTGATCCATCTTTTTGATTCCAACAAATTGATTCTGCGTTGAGGCTACAAATAAGCAGTGAGACTACTGGAATGGCATTTACATGTTCCCATATCAACCTTCGATCAGACTCAGACCATGTAATTTCATAATTACTAGCAATGGGAGTTGTAAGGTACCTCTCCCACGACGAAATTTTCTTGTACATTTGTAGAGCTTCCCTTCAGTATAAATTGTGGCTTCTTAATATTGAATCTATAGAGCCAAGTTCAAATGGGAATAAACGATATGTTTCGCAGTGCAACAAGTATGGGAAAAGAAGAAAGCTGGAGTTACTATTTGAAAGTCAATATTTAAAACTCTAAAATCAATAACACGTTTATTGCAGCCTGCAAATGCATTCAGAATGTCAATTGGCTGAGCCGGGTCGCTTTTAAATAATTTGTTTTTTCGCAAATGTAAATAATTGCTAATGTTCCATATCATCAAATAACAAAAGAAAACACCAAGGAGAATTTTACTGTTATTTTTGTCCCCACTAAAAAATGAGAAAAAGTCTACTTGTAGTTTCTGAGACTAGCTAAGCTCGTCAGAATCTACTGGAAGTCATGAGTGAAAACATTTTTAATTTATCGTCTTGTATTCAGTTATGCATAAGCTCAAAGAGAAGGGCACTGTCGAAATTCGAAGACAAAACCTGACAGAATTAAACAATTTTGCAATGATACTCACAAAGCAGGAGAATGAATTGGCTCTAAAATGTACATAATGAAGTAATTTTTAACTTTCTAAACTTCAAGTCGAGTATTTTTTCACTTATTTTGCTCAATGCGAATACAGTCGATTTGCTATACCAGTCTGTGATACATCAACAACAGCAATAACATGGTATGTAAATCCAAAATGTTATGGAAAATCTGGCGCGGCACCGAGTGAAAAGATTCTGGTTACTTTCAAGTTACATTTATGTTAATCCTGACATTTGAGCTACTCCTGAGTTCCCTCCAATATGTAATTCCGGTTTTTTAGAGGTCTACAGCATTCTGGAGGCCCAAAAGAAACCGACCTATTGTTTATTATAACACAGCATTTATTCCCTGTTTTGTATAATACGCACAAAACTTACACAAAACCACAATAATTAATTCCAAGCAGTGGTGGTTTGGCCTATATTTATTTCTACGCATAATCATGCGTTGTTTTTATTCATAAAAATAAGTAATATAAATAAAACCTAACAATATCGTAATAACGTAAATGACATAATTTAGTAGTAGGAATACTATACTGATTTTATCAACAAAAATACTTAGTTAATAAACATTTAACTTTTTTATTAGGTTGGGGTTAAAATAAATTTGGAAAGATTGGTCAAGCTGGAGTCCATGGTTGAATGAAGGTTTACAAAGAAAAGTTAAAGACCTACGTTAAAGTTAGAGTTCGCTCATTGACTTATAAAATGTTGTGCCGAACTCTTACAAATGTTAAACAATTAGTTGGGAAATTTTGCTGAGTGTTTAATGTTTCTTTGGGGGACTTTCAATGAACAAGTTTTCAAATGAAGATTTAATAGATTATGTTGGAAATGTTTTCATGAAAGTTTACTTCCAGAAATGTCCAACCATGGCATGCTAAACTAAGTTTATGTAAGTAGGCCATGGTTAAACATATGTACCATAGAAAACAAATTTTGCACCTGATTCTCAAACACATTTCTAGAAAATTGTCGACCTAATGAATATTAGCTCTCATAACTAAATCTTAAAGGACGCAAGGCATAAGCTTTCTTGAAAAACGGTCGGATTAATAATAAAACAGTTGGTTCGAAGGTAAATTAATTATTAATCAGTGGTGTAGAGGGTGGGGACTACAAAAGCCTTTATATACATATATATAGAACTCTTTACTTAAATATTCATAATATTTGTATCGGGTAATATTCAAAAGTTTAGTTATACTGTAAAAAGTGTTGGTATTTGAAGCTTAGAGAATCGTTGGATAATCCTGGCATGATAATGAAGGGAATTGCATTATGAAAAACTGATATATTTGTGCAGATCTTGTGATCGGGCTGAAACTTATATGAACGTTAAATATGTTGACATGTTTTAAAAACTTTTTAGTAATCATTAAAATTAGGAGACTTCATTATTACAGGCCACATATTTATAATAAAAAACTGAACCTTGATAGGTTAAACAAGCCACATACAAAGTTAAATGTTTGAATCGCTGATATTTAAACGAATCAAGATTTTACAAATATTTATGAAGTTATCTTAAATTTAAAACAGTAGTACTGTGCCGAAATATCATATTTTTGAACGTATCAATAAAAATTCAACTAAAATTATTTTAATATCTTTTAAACGAATTTCACGCCGTTCTACATCCAATGGCTGAATGTACAGTGGGTACCTCACTCACTCTGCTTCCATAGCTCCCGATGGTGATGGAATGTGACAACGAACATTGGCACCTGTCAGCAGGGTCGGTAATAAGAGGCTCGTTTGTGATGTGGTCCCCACATACAAGACTGTGGATAATGTAGACATCAGGAACGATGCAGTGTGCGGATATACAAATATATGGTATGAGTAATCGGTAGGATAGTTGCTGTATATATATATATATATATTTAATTAGGCTAAAATATATTTTTAATTGTTTTAGTTATTTTATTTGTTATTTGTTTTAGAAGTAAGGTAGCAAGTGCCAGCAAGAAAGCGCGACAAAAGCCAATGTTACTAGTTAGGATAAGTTGAGTACCCTACAAAAATTATTATAACTAAAGTCACTGTTTTAATGTGGCTTTAATGTCTGTTCTGTATATTTTACATATCCCAGTTGTGTATTCGAAATCAAGAAAAAAAACGATGATATTTTTTTCACGCTGCAAAACGTGTTACGACTATTATTTTATTTTAGCATGTGTTTTAATTTTCCACTTCGAAAAGTAATTTTAATGTTTGTAGGCATTTCCTCATATTTTATGTTTCAAGCCAATATATATTTAAATGGATGTAGCAGCGGTTTATTTATTTAAGGAATTGGTAATGCCTTTACAACTCCCCACTTTTCTGCAATGCTAGATCTAAAGACGATATGCTTCAGGAAATGAAAGTTTTAAAAATATTCTCACTTTCAATTTTCTGCTGAAATAGAATCATCAAACCATGTACATTTGGAGACGAGCTTGGCAAAGCAAAGAGAGAGAGAGAGAGACAAAACTATGATTCTAATGCTTCCCCAATTGGAGATTTTTTTAGAACGTAAAAGTATACATTCTGCAACTAAACGAACACTTAGTTGATAAATATAACATGTAAAAACCCGTGTATTTTTTGAGTTGGTGGAAAATGTCAGAGTGCTCTCAAGTATATGTGCCTCTTGTCGAAAAATACTAGTCGAAAAGAGTATTGCCGAATGAAAAAAAATGTAGAAAACAACTAGTCGAATGGCTTATTGTCGAATTTTAGTTTTTGAAAGGACAATTGTCGAATTTACAAAAATTACTATAATTGAACAAGTAATCATTCATTTAATCACACAATGATTAAAATCTAACTTGGTGATTCGAATACAGTTTTTACCGCGCCGTTGTGCAACAGTAGCAATACTATCGAGTCCAGTTAAAGTACGCTCATTTATGAAAGACCATTTTAAAATTAATTTTGATGATGATGGGATTGTTTGTTTGTTTTTGGGAAGTTGTTTTTTGGAGTACCAGCAGAATTTTCTATTTCACATTCCATCATACAACATGGGGGCATTATGAGGTAAAATACCTGTGAGCCAGAATGAAAAAGGTGAAAAGGCTCTCATGATGCAATGCATTTGAAATGGGACATTCTTTTACTATGCTGTTACTATACCCAGAAATTACCATATTCCACATGAATGCAAAATCCATGGTTAACATAATTCGGAGAATCACAGTATATCCAAATCCCCACAAAGATTCGACAAAATGGTTATTCGACTAGATTTGAACATTCGACGAAAACGTTTTAGACTACATTTGATTATTAGACAAGAAGAATTCCAATAGTATTTTTCGACAAGAGGCACAAATACTAGAAGGAATTCTGACATTTTATCTGCACCCGTATTCTTTTCTTCCAATTCACAAGTAAGAGCTCTACGAACATGATATAATTAAATTTCAAAATCCATCAAAAGTAATACATTTTATATAAGGAGCGTTTCATATATATATTTCATTTCATATATTTGATTTAATATTACGTTTTCAAAAAGAAAAATATACAAATAAACTGCTTCTATATTCTATTCTCCATACTAGCCCAATGAACGTAT
>JAQFZH010002741.1:0-15613 GCA_034695485.1 Entomobrya nivalis | reverse complement strand
TTTTCTCCAAAATCAAAAATAATCAATTTGGCGAATTTTCATTCATGGCTTGTAACTTTTATGTTTGTTACCGCCTATATTTGAAACTTATGTTGAATGACCAGTACATTATGCTGAGCTGAATGAGCTATCACTTATTCTCCAGTAACTTCCGCTCCGGTAGTGAGAGCGCGACAAAGGTACTCCAAAATCAAAAGTAATCAATTTGACGAATTTTAAATTATGGCTTGTAATTTTCATGTTTATTACCGCCTAATTTTGAAACTTATGTTGAATGACCAGTGAATTTTGCTGAGTTGAATAAGCTTTGACACGTCTTTCAGTAACTTCGCTCTCAGAGTTACAGTACGACAATTACTGCGAAATCTAAATTAAACTTCTTCATTTCAATTTTGTTACTACGTTGATTGCCGTTTAGTTGTGTTTTGTGGTAGCTGATGAAAATTATGTGTTGCAATATGTCTACTGCATTTGTTTGTGTTGATTTAATCCACATTTACATTTTTTGTCATTGGTTATTGTCATATTGTTATCGTGTAGTCAAATGAGTTAAGCGTTATAATTTGCTCTAATTTTTTGCCATTAAAATTTTATGCGTCGAGCCATTGGTTCCGTAAAATGTACATGGCACAAGGTTTTGTCCATAAAATTAATATTTCTGAGGTTGGCGATTTTTTTAATGCGGATGAATAGTGGTGTCTTAGATGCCAGAAAATAGAAATTTACTAATCATGACAAAATATGTGATTTAAAAAACTGGTTAATTTAATAGAATATAGAACAAAGTTAAAATATTGTTGTACTTTAGTATCTAGATTTATGTTTTTTGTCACATTCGTTCAACGTTCAACTTTGTTTGTTCGGATTATTAACATCATTCGCAATCATTATTAGAAGATATTTAATGAATCGTGAATACGTTTTTAGAACGGAACATAGAAATTATGTTGATTTACTTTAAAGGTAATGTCGTTAATTGAATCAAGTTTTGGTGTGTAATGACTTGTTTTGGAATTCGAATGAGATTTTTTACGAATCAACACGGATTGCATATTTTATCCAAACAGCCACAGAACTCATCATCATAGGTGTCGGAATTTTTAGGATCCTGGTTCTCAGTTTTCTTATACTGAAGCTTCACCTCATTATTCTTATATTTGACCCCCATATCCTGATGATTATCTTCGTAATCCTGATACTTAGACTCCTTTTGCTCGCTCTATTATTAAAAGAAAGCAAATTCTTTAACTGTGTTTCTCCCTTTGAATTTTTACGTATCATCTATGATTACCTCTTCGAACGGCTGACTGTCAATAAGTGGCACGGAGACTAGGTGGTAGTCGCGTTTAAATTTTGTCATTTCTCTGACATCCTTCATTTTGTAAGAAACCAGTACTTCGTTAATAGCTTGCACAAGGTCCTGCTTTTGTTCAAAATTTTTTAAATACTTAGTTTTTAATTTTGATTGCTAAAATATGTTCATAATAATTTGTGCTATAATAATTTCCTTATTTATTCTTACAGTTTGTAGTCCAACAGGGACAACTTCGGCTGGATTTGGCGACTTTTCTGTAAGATTTGTTTGTATAATTTTTTTTCCAAACGAATTGTTTGAAAGACTGACTTTTATTACTTACCAAGCGAATCACGAAAGTTTTCTATATCGTCATGTTTCTGAAGATTTCCATCCACTTGTAGTTTGCAGTTGCGATTGGCAGCAAGTGCAACTACCTTTTTTATGTCGTCTCCGGTGTATCTAATTTTATAAAGAAAAACTAAATCACCATGTACAATTTTTAAATATGAATATGGGAACAAATGTTCAAAATACCCTTCTGTTTTTTTTAGAAAGTATCTCAAAATCAATCTGATCCAGGCTGAAGTTGACAGTCTTCTGGAACATTTTAACAAACTTTCGAAAAATTTGTACCCGTTGTTGATTGTTAGGAAGTTCCAGACAAAAAATCTTATCAAATCTACGAACAAACGCAGAATCAAGATCGCCGCCACGATTTGTTGCACAAATTGTGAGAACCCCACAATGTGGTTCCACACCTTGCATTTGCCCTAGCAGTGATGTCTTCAATCTTCTAGACTGGTCTGTCTCACCGTCACTTCGAGCACGCATTAGTCCATCTATCTAAAAATATTAACGACACATGAAATAGTTAAATATACTATGTGTAAATGTAAATGTGGGAATTTTTTTGTTGATTATACTTCGTCAACGATAATAATTGAAGGAGCTTCTTCTTTGGCCATGTCATATAATATTTTTGGCGCTTTTTCAGTCTGGCCGTAGTACTTGTTTTGCAATTCACCTATGAGAAATAAATAAATAAGTAGTTTTAGAAATATGTATTTTTTATTTATTGCTTTTCGATGAATTTGTGTATTTTTCAATCCACTTGCCAGCTGTGACTACGAAAACTGAAACGGGTTTCTTTATCAACTTTGCAATGTTAACTGCGCACGATTTCATAGTTTTAGATTTTCCACAGCCAGGTATCCTTGTCAGCCACACATAAAAAAATACATTAACAACACTGAATTTAGAATTTTAAACTCACTGACAACAGAACACCTTACCCTGCTAACAAAACTGCTTGCCATCTCAAGTCAGCTGATAGATTTTGATGCAAAAAGGCCTGTTCGATAAAATGTCGAATATCCAAGTTTCCAATGATTTCTTCAGCTTCGTCAGCCATTGTTATTTTCGTCATGCTTTTTCGAATTGTTCTTGTCACAGACTTATCTGTTACCTTTGTCTCTTAAAAATTTTAATCAAAGAACAATCGCAATTAACATCTTGTAGTAGCCCAATTACTTAGTTTTAATGGGGTGAAACCTTTGCAAAATGAAGAACTTGGCTTTGGAGCTCCCACAGTTTCATCATCAGAAGAGGAACTGCTATCGCATTTTGGAATGGAATGAAATTTCTCCAAAAAAGTTTTGATTTCTGTAACAGATGTGCGCATAATAATTAGTTTGAACTTTTTTGCCGGATTTAATTGGTCTTACCATCTGTGATTGATGTGTCATCATTACAATTGCTCTCATTGCTGTTAAAAGATGTCCTTCTGCTTGATTTGAAAACTTCACCTAAGTTACCATTTCGTAATTCACAATCGTTTAAAACTCCAAGTTTGCCTACGGGAACCTCCATGACTACACCTATAATTAAAAAAGGAATTTTGATTGCGAGCAGTTAGATTTTTGTTTACAATGCTTCGCAGCACATAATAGAATACCGTTTCAAATTGGCCAGACACTAGAGATATTTACAATGCAAGAATGTAGTGGTCCATGGGTAACGTAAGAAGCAAAGCTATTTCAATGATTGCTTTTCGTTTTATATAAATGCAGGATCTATTATATTAGGCCGGCTTCAAATATTTGTCATGCAGAGACTATTACATTTGCTTTTATTGTATGTTTTTCAAATGCAGATAAATTGTACTCGTAAGTATTTTGTAATATTAAATCCAAAAGAAACTATTTTTTTAGATTATTTATGATCTCGGGTTTAAATAACAGAACAATTTAATTGTTTGTAGTTGTATCTTGTTTTCGTTTATTTTATTTTATAGGACTAAATTATTTAAATTTCATGTTCCAGTATGAGTTATTAAGAAATTTAAAAACATTGTTTTAAAACAGTATGCTGCATAAGGCTCAAAACTACAACTTTACTTCGGTTTAAGCTTTGTCAAAACTAAACTATGTACCTATATTACTGAGAAGTAATTATTTATTCCTTTATTTATTCAGTTTGGCAACCGAAAAAACTCTTTACGATCTACCGATCTATAGAGCATCATAGGTGCTAAACGTGAGACTGAGTTATGATCTATAATGAAAACAAAGTACAATTTGCATAGACAATCATTGATAGAATAAGAACAGCAACCAAGTAGAAGAACAAAATTAAAACGATTTCATAAAATAGTAGTCATTAAATTTTAACATTACTAATTAGTCAAACAATTAATCTTTCAACATTCCGTCACTGAAGAATCACCTTCTACATGCTTGGGTAAAACAAAATCATACTATTTAAATAACTCCGCAATATTCAATACAACGAAATAAAACATGGCCATTTATGACGGGTCGTGAGAACAAGAATAATTCGCGTAGACAATCATTAGTGAAACATCGTTATCATGAAAGTTTAGCGCTACATGTTAATCAAATCTACTTGGATTACTTCTGATGTGAAGCGCAAAACAGTGTTCTATTTCAATATAACTAACGAGTAATTGCTTTAATGAAATTAAACTTTTACAAAAATAAGTATAGTTAATATTTTTTCGATAACTTATTAGGTAAATCATAACTTTCATTTCATTACCGATGTTTCTATTTACTATAACAACAAATATTTCTATTTTAGGATAAAAAAGCTGCGTTACCAGAATTTTTAATAGGTTCTGTTTGTATTCAAAAATTTAGAACAAATTATAAGTTTACACAGCTAAATTGGGTATTCTTACACTCTTTCGTCAATGTGCATAGGCCATATGTTTTACATATTACCCAATAACTACATTTATAAAGTAATTAGTACTTAAAATAATCTGAAGCGTAGTCTAATCCAGACCAAGTAAAGTTGTTTATAAACGTCCAGCAAGTCTGTCATCATATTCGTTGCCATGAGCGTTTATTTCCATTCGAAAATCCATCAAAATCCTGACAACAACGTGTGGAGATAAGTTCTTGGTGAGTAACTGGACAACAAAACAGGTTCCAGGTGTGAGGCGCCTGAGAAAGGGAAACAGCGGCGATCTTTGGCTTTGGTATAGCGCAGAGCTTAGTTGTGTAGCCCAAATATTCTGGTAGGTTAGCTTTCGATAGTGTTGGTAGGTTGATGTCAAGCATGCCACTAGTAAAAAAACATCCAGTATCCAGTGTATTGCAAATAACAGTTGAACTATATTGTTGTGATGTAAGAAACAAAGACCGCTCCAAATTTCTTCGTTTCCCCCGTACCCGTATTGCTTGACGTCGCATTTTGCAACCATTGGAAATTCTTTGGCTACTTCAAGGGGCCACTCCGAGTAAGGTACATTGATGTAGTAAAATATTCGAAATCCATGTACCCAGTAACCAACACCGCCAATAATAGTAATAGCAAACAGTTGTGCTGCCAATGTGAAGCAATTTAACCCTTCCGCAATAATATATTTGATCAAGTACCAACGGTGTTGGCCAATACTTTCAAAAAGGATACGTGCGGCATCTTCAATATCTTGTGTAATTTGTAGCTGGTTCCGTTCTGCAGGTGCTCTTACGGCTCTTCTTTGCTTCAAGTTTCCAATGATATCCATCAAAAGTTGGCCCTGCGATTTACGCCAAAAGAATCTACCGATGTAACAGGACGCGGCCATTATTAGAAAGTATACAGGGGAGTTGACGTAGAAAAAATTAAAAAGCCTTTCAGGTTCTTTTTCAAGTTGTGGCCTGATTCCAGGAAATAGCGTCTTTGTAGCCGGCTGAGTCCCATGGACGCCAGGTGAAATTGACTTTTTCCTGGATTTTGCTGCTTCTTCTTCGGATGGATCGGCATACAAGTAAACTCCTGGTAAACCACAAACCACATTAATCCCAGCATAATTTAAAATATTTATTGGTTTCATAAATCTACGTGTTATATATATTTAAATTTTTATTAGAACAACTTTTACCTTGGCTAGAACAGTATTCAGCTGCATGAGCAGTTTTTGTGGAGTCGTCTGTGTAGCAATACATTTTGCCATTGTTTTTGGCCAAAAATGTAACGTAAAGGAAGCAACTAATCAGATACCACATCAAAAAACGGTAGACAAACTTAGAAACAAGGGTGTCAGAGTTCACACTTGGTGATTTGGTTGTTGTAAAGAGCTGGAAGAATTCCTGCAGCATGTTGGATAGTTTCAAGTAGATTTTCCCGAAAAATAATTTGTTAGTTAAAATATATATTGAAATATTTTTATAACTTTATTGACTTAGGCTGCAACAACAATTAATGGTTTAGTAATTTAATTTGTTAGTCTTAAAAACTTGGAGCAAAAAAATAAAACTGGAGTTAAGCTGGAGCTTAAGATACCACATCAAGCTTTCTGATGATTAAACAAGCTCTGAAAGTTTTACATGCAATTTGAGTGAAACGATTCGAATACAATGATCCCCTTGCCTTCTTGCTTTTCTTTCTTCAAGTTTTGACCATGCTCTTTTACAAGCAAATGCAAGGTAATGCGAATGCAGAGTAAGAGCAAAGTAGAAAACTCCGCCCTGAAACAGGTGAGTGAAAACATTTCGTGATTGTCTAATATTTATAAAAAATCAAACATTTTTTTTGTTTAATGTGATAGAAAAATAAACATGAGCTTATCTAAAAAATTAAAACTTAAGTAAAAAGTAAATTTAGTTGTTTTATTCGAATTCTGAAGTCCTATTTTAGAAACCAATTTTTTTATGGAATTACACGCACCTCTGATGCTTATAATGTGGTATCGACACTTGAGTTTTGGACAATACGTAGGGCGTTATGGCTAGAAGTGTACACTTTTAACTCTCAATAACTTTGGCTGTAGTTGATGTATTGACTAATTGGTTATACTATTAGATTCATAAATACTAAACATAAATACACGCAAAAGCATTTCCTTAAATGTGTTCCGGTTTGGTAGCAGTGCCATCTTACGCAAAAGTGGCTAAAAGGCTACTTTTTCGTGATTTGTTCTGACACATTTGTTTGATTGCTGGGAACTTTATTAAGTTTTAGAAAACAAGCAGAACATTGAACACAGGTTCATTATTTTGAACGTGTTTTTAAGCTGTAGTAATAGTTTGACAGAAAATCTAGGCCTAGTTGGAAAAAACAGGGTATGGATTTCAAGGAATTCCGGTCTTGCACATATTAATTTTTACCTGGACAAATACTGTCTTCTGGTACACAGAATCAAATAACGTATACGCTAAAAACTATAGTTTCCCAGTACTTTCCCAGCCGTACAAACGCCTTTTCTCAACAAAAAACTGTACAATTAGAAAATATCATTCTAATTATCCTTTTCAGGAACCTAATTTTATTTGTATTATGTTGTTTTAATTTGCGTATAAGGCGGTCTGTTCAATTATCTCTCGCGATTGCCAACGAAACAGTTCTTGCAAAATTGAAAACATTTTGTTATCCTCCAAAAATGGGCTTATAGTACATCAAAATGTTTCTAGAACATAGGCTTACCCAAAGTCAAATACAAGGCTTAAAATGTTAGCACTCATTACCAAGCCTATTTTACTCAACTTGACGAATTAAACTTTTTATATTTTGCTCTGCTACTCATAAGGGTTTGGTTTAAGCCATATCGTTTGGCACATATTTAAGTTAAAACTTATCAGTAGTATCAGCAAATTATGAAAGCATTAACCACAGCAAAAGTTTTTGAGAGTCAAAAGTTTACACATTTATCCATAAAACACTACGTTATATAATTCCATCTATTAATGTTGGCGGTTGACTGTTTTTGCGAAGTGAATATATCTGGATAACCAGGACTTTTCATGCATTTATGTGATTCTTTTCAACAGGCTTTTCCGTGCGCCTTGAATACAAAATTAATATTATTAGTATTCTCGACAACTAATATTAGTGGATGGGAGTATACTATGTTTACATATTTGTTACTCATGCTGAAAATTTCTCACAAGGGGCTACAATGTAATCCAAGTTACTTATCTGTAGCATGCATGAACATGCAATGACCAAACAATTATTAAATCTACGCTCCCTGTTAATGTAAATCATCTATCATCTTTAAATTCCTACTTTGTACATTTCTTGTTTAATTAATAAAAAACTTTTCGTATTTATGACTTTCAACAATGTTGCGCCCAAAGTGTAAGATAAGACCCTGCGAAGTGGAACAGACTACACTTGATTGTATTATAAACACTATAAGAGAACATGAGCAACGCATTGGCAGAAGGTCAGGTGGGGATCGGCCTTTGCATCCTAAACCAGAAGTTGTAAACGCCATGGAAGTCTTTGGACTTCTTTGGAATATTTATCAAAAGTGCAAAGGGAACGACGAAACAAACTATTTATCGTTTCGACATAAAAATACGGTGAGTATTTTAATGTATTTCAGTTGTTCTTTTACGAAAACATTAAATACAATAGAAACATAATTTGGCGTAAATGTACTGAAAATTTTATTTCTGAATTACAGGGTACTGACCAAGATGCTTTTAATTTGGAGCTAACAAATATTTTTGATGACCATGATGCGCCCGAAGCTAAAGAAAAATTTCTACAGAAGGTTAACGCAGAAATTTGTGATGATGGACAACAAGTATTCACAGGAAATCTTCAAAGGATTCATCAGAAGTTTGAAAAAAGTGTACCTGTAACCCCATCAAGCTGTGAGACCACACTCTGCCCTTTTTCCGAAAGCTTACTGCAACTTGAGGTAAGGTTTTTAGATTATAAAATTGCCATGACAAATTATGTTATGTTATAATCTAAGAAAATCTTTTCAAATTTGCAGAATGATGTTATTACCGAAAAGAAACTTCTGGGTGAACTGCAGGCATCACCTCAAGATGTGATTGGATTTATTTCTGCTCTGCGGTTGGGATTGTGCCCTTCAAGGACCGATGAATTATTTTCTTCCATCTGGAAATTCAGAAACAAATTAAGGCAGCAACAACTATTTTGTCCACAAAATCAGGACGAATGTAAGCGAGGAAATGGTGCTCATCTCAATCAGAACTTGAAGAATTCGTTCTTCGTCGGGTACGACGACAATAATCTGAGTTTCCAAAACATATTTCATGCAACATCAATTCTGTTATACGGCAGCAGTAAATATGCACCACTTCTCAAATTGGGAACATTTTGTGAACTAGCAATCGACTCAAAAAGTTGGAAAGCAAAAACTCCGTTATATGAAAAAGCGTTTCAAAACATACTCAACAATACAGAATACCCCGGTCCTACTGCTTGTTCTTATCTCGGGATTTTTTTGGATAGAAACATTATACTTCATATCGGATCTTATTTACCGAACAACTTGTCGTATATATTTGGCCCACGAAATCGTACAAGTTTAAGGGCATTAAATTTGTGCGTTTACGAATATCAGTGTCACCCAGTTTTTATGGATTTAGTTGCTATGAGGTCAAAATGGGCCTTTCCGTTGCAGGAATATAAGATGTTCAACTCAAATCAGAATGACCAACAACCTCAATTCAACGTGCCGAGCAACTCCTTGTTTGATATTCCTGAAACTGAGGTGTTTTCTTCAAAGTGCAGTTTTTGCATGGATTACAATTTGTCAAGATGTCTACACATTTTTTCAAAACACATTCAATCCAAAGATAAGTTGAAGGAACGGTTGGACTCTGATGTTTTCGGCAATTTGCTTGAAATGCCATCCGTCCCGTCAGCTGATTACTCACTACTGGCTAGACTTCCAAAGTCTTTGAAATCTCTAATTCCTTACGTATCTTCAGCTAACAATAGATGTCAATACAACGCAGTTTCAATAGCATTGACCGGTAGCGAGAACTTAGCATACGCGTTACAACGATGCGTTACTACTGAATTCACACAACACGAAAAGTTTTACATATCATGTTTTCAAGAAATGAAGTATAGTACTTCAGCAATCAGGAATTTGAAACAAAAAATTCTTTCGGTTGACGGAAGAATTTCATGGGGAAACAATGAAACGTTCATGTTTCTTTCGAGAATTATATCACGACAGATAGTTGTATTTTCATTAAATGGTGACACAATTAAAACACCAAGAATATATGATATGAGAGATTCTACTTCGGGATTCCATGCTCCCATTTTCATAATTCAAAGCGAGGAACATTTTCAGCCAATGCTACATTCGACGGCGCAAAAGGTTAACTTCACCCCAGATTCAGAATTTAAAGTACTAGTCCAGCTTACAAGAGAGTACTTTTCTTCAAAACAAAAAGTCAACAACTCCGTCCCTCAAGAGCAAAAATCTAGGACGGAAACAAATGGTGGTTCGAGTAGCAAAGATGAACAAACCAAATTAACTTTGGCAACCCAAGATAGTACAACTACAACAGTTGGCCAACAAAAGTCTACGACAGCACCATCAGATAAAAGAATTGTCGTGATACCAAAAGCATTACTTGAAAAGCTAACTAAAAATCTACAGGACAAAAAACTACAAACAAACAACTCAGGTCTAGCCTTACCTAACAGTGAGCATATCCAAAATGAACTCGAGGGAAATTCATTATCTGCTTTGGGTACTCTTGAAACGAAAACAGCGAGTACGGGTAATATTTCAAATGAAGTTCAATTTCCCACATTGAAACAAGAAACTATCGAACCTGTGACCTTTGATAGCCCTTTACTGAAAAAAATGGATGTTGAAACCGTTGGTCATGAAACTAAGGAGAAATCAAAGATTTCTGCTGCTGTCGAATTGCAAAGTTCTAAAATGAACATTGGAACTCTTCTACGAGAACCTGAATTATTTGACAGCGATATCCTAAATAAGTTGAATATCACTGGCCAAATAATAACAAGTAAAGTTTTGTTAAGATGGTACTTGAACGTACTAAAGTCGGAATTACAATATTTAAAATGCAATGATTGTATTGACGTGTATATTAACAACTCAAGTTTGCCTTCATATTGGGCGGAAAAAATGCAAAATTGGGCTTGCTGGACAAAAACGAAGCAAATAGATAAACGAAAAAATCTTGATAGAATGACTGCCCTACAAGAGAAACAAGAAGTACGAGATATCACTGAATTGCTTTTTACCTATGTGCAGATGCCACCTAACTTAATTCGATATTATATGCAACGAAGTACTCAAAATGCTGAGCAAAAAACTAAAAAGAAAAATAACCACTCGAACGAGAAAGAAGTTCAGATGCTTAATTCAGGTTCAATGCAAAGGAAAGGAAAGTAGAAGAAACAAGGACCTATAAAACCAAGAAACAGTACATTGACTGCGAAAATTGTAGTAAGTCAAGTAGTAATTCTATTTTTCTAAAGTTTGTCTAATATCGTGTTTGTTTTAAAATATGCGGAAGATGCGAATAAAAACCAGAATTTTTATTATCGATTGCAGAAAATTGGTTTTGTAATGCTTCATCGTTTCATTCCTTGGAAGATGAACTTATAAAGTTAAAAGGTACAAATTTGAAAATTAGTTAGTTAAAAGTTATTTTTAGTAAACTATCCGTCGCTTTACTTTACAAATGTCTCTTCTTTTGCAGAAATTGAACCAAAAGCACTCAATATCGAGAATTATATTCCAGTTGCAAAGACAAGTACGAGCGCTTTCATAGAAGTCGACCTTATTAAAGGTAAAAAATACTGAACAAAGATTAAGAGCTATAAAGTATTTTCACTGATCCAGAGTTATATCTTATTAGCTGTAGTTGCTTAATTCGATTTTCAAAGTATTTATATTAAAATTTCGATATTTGTACTTTTTTTAGGGGACATTGTTACCGAAGGAGGGAAAGTTGATAAGGAGCGAGTAATCACTGAATTAAAAGAAGTTGAAAAATGCAGTAGCGACCCCGAAGGAGATACAATACACCCAAAAGAAAATGGACATACTAAATCATTTCTAAATGAAAAAGATGACGTAGAAATTCTTTTTGACAATGCACATTATGGTAGTACTAGCTGCAACAATTCAACAGATAAGGAATCGAGCTCAAGCGAAGAAGGGCATGATGAAGCACTAAAAATTGCAAAAGCGCTAAATATTTCAGAAGAGATATTAAATTATAAGCCCCCAATGGAGTTCAGTTTTCGAATCAACAATGCAGAATTTCAAAAGTATTACGATTTTGATATAAATGAGTTTAGATCTGGTATGTGGGCAGACATGATAAGCGATCATATCACGCAGCATCAGAAATGCTGCAGTTTTAGTGCCGTCCGCACTCCACAGTATAATCGACCGGATGGAAGAAGCAACTTTTGTATTTTAAAGGGACACTGTCCATGTTCCATGACGTTTACAGTTACCATAGAATCTCTCCCTGTGAAAGGTGAAGATGTTTGTTGTGATGTTAGAGCTTCAGGAAACTTCAAGCTTATTCAAAGTATTCCGACAGGGCGCCCTGTAAAAGGTGAAAAGCGAAAGTCAATGTCTCAACGGCTTTTACACGAAAAACCAGGACGAATCAATTTGTTGCAAATCAAATCTAATACCACTTTAAGGTATTTGCACAACAACAATCAACACAAATCAATTAAAGTGTTACAAAAAATTCGTCATGAGTGACGCCATGCTCCTGCTACGTGCAAAGATGCTTTTGAAGACATTAACGCTTTTTGTGAAGAGCGAGAAGAAATCGAAACTGACATGATTTTACCCGGTTTCATACAGGAAAAAAATTTCAAAAAAGATGAAATTAACATACAGATGTATACTGAAGCTTCACTTCGTCTTCTACTTGGATGCCATTCTTCATCTGATTTGGTATTAAATTTTGATGCAACTGGAAATGTCTTACTGGATAGTTATGGAAAAAGGATTTTGTTCTATTTGGCTATCGTCAAAACAAATAAGGGCTACTCGTTTCCTCTGGCAAGCATGTTAAGCCAAACAGGAAAGGCAAGCGACGTGTCACGGTTGTTCCTAAACATTAAGAGAGATCTCAAGAAAATTAGACCCAATTTCAAAAAACCGCTTGTATCAGTAGCCGTCTCAGATTTCAGCTTTGCAATGCTGAGTTCACTATGCATCGGCCTTAATACTCAAACAATGAGAGATTACATCAAAAACAGTTATGAAATTATTCAAGGGAATGATAACATTGATAAAGACAGAAGCGTAATATTTGTCTGTACACCACACATTATTCGTTCCTACATAAGACTACTTTCTAAACATGTGAAACCAAACAAAATAACAATAGGAGATAAATCATTCGAACTTCGCAAGTTGGCTGTTCACGGGCTTGCAAAAATAATGTCGTCCAAAGATCTCCCTGAATTTGCTTCAGCTTGTGGAGTTTTCTGTGATACTTTTTGTGTCGAAAATATTCCAGGAGTTAGGCTGTTAAGCAACATTGATTTTTTGACAAGCTCAGAATGCCCCGACGAAGACTTGATACAAAACGACTTTGATAACTTTAATTTTGATGAAATATTTCCAAGTCAGGAACATGATACTATGAGAGATACTTCAAGATTTCAT
The DNA here is from genome assembly GCA_034695485.1 of Entomobrya nivalis. NCBI lineage: Eukaryota > Metazoa > Arthropoda > Collembola > Entomobryomorpha > Entomobryidae > Entomobrya > Entomobrya nivalis. The sequence goes on along the minus strand of JAQFZH010002741.1, from coordinate 2,408 downwards.
GTGTTGTTTCGAACAATTCGAGACAACAAACCACTGCCAGATGAGGCAGATGAAGAAAACATTTGTTATAACCCTGCAATTGTGGATCTGTTCCAGAACTATTATGTACAATATGCACCCTTCTTTTGTTCTATGATGCTTCACGCAACAGACAGGTCAACGGCATCTCGTCACAGCAACAGTGGTGTCGAATCAGAAATTAACTTTGTCAAAAACAATTATGGAGGCCACAACCGATATCCAATAAATATATTTATTCGGAATATTTATGATTATCACGTTGGGCGTGTTTTGAGCACTCTTTCTTGTGCGGCAAATAAAGGAAAAAAGAGACAGAAAAAAAGAACCAAGAATCTGAAGCGGCTACAAAATTCTCCATTACTTGAAGAAGACCACGTTGAGGTGTGGCAAAAACGTACTCCAGCGAAACGAAAGACAAAATACGTTGGATGTCGGACGACCCATAAACCAAAGTCAAACTTGGATGCATTATCTAAACAAAGATTATTTGACGATGTACAAAAATTTGTTATTGATAATGCTGAAAAAATTTATAAAATTCGTCAACAAAATCAATCTATGAATTTCGTTCGTACAAATTCCAAGTCTTCCCCAAATACACCAACGAAGGTGTGGAACCCTTTTTCTGATGAATTGCAAAAGAAAATTGAGGACCATAAGGGACAACTTGAATTAGCAATAAAAAATGGAAAAGAGTGCGATCCCCACGATGACCCAGACATGATTTACTTAAATGGATCATTAATAATTTTTCGCAACCCTTTGAAGAAGAGCCAAGTTAAGGGTACTACAAGTATGTTATGAATATTTATCGCCAGTCATCTTCAATTCAGCAGTTACAATTTTGTATTCAATTTAAATTTGAACTTTTAAAATTATGTTCTAGGCACGGTTCCAATTAGGGAACTCTCCGATGGTGACTATAATAAGTTACTCGAAAACATGGCTGCAGAATCTAAGGAGACTATGAATATGATAGAAGATATGGAGAAGAATTTAGCATGGTGCGAAGAAGTAATATATCGAGAATTCCCAGATGATTCCCAGAAAAGCGAAGACGACGTGTCTATTGTCGACGAGTATAGTACACAAGTAGAAAATATTGAATTGCCTGCTTCATGTATTCAACCAGAAAACAATGATCCCGTAGGCAAGTCCTCTGATATCAAACACAAATATGCAACAATATACGCAAGATGTAATCCCTTGTACTTGGATTCAAGGCACTTATTTAGTTTATTAGATGAAGAGATGTGGGTAGAAACTGAACATATTGATTACTGTATTAGAAATGAAAGCCAAGTAAAAAAATGCAATACCACCGTAACTCGTGCAGGGTATTTAGAGCTTACGAGTAGAGAACGAAATGAATGGGTTCGAGCAAGGAAATCTGGAGTACCTTGGGAGGGAGACATCCCAGTACTAGATGTGCAGAACCAGAACACACATCTCCACCCTCTGTGTATGATTAATCATTTTGTGCTTTTAGAACTGAAGAAAGAAAGCAAAACCTGTGTCATATACGATTCCATGATGTATGAACGAGAAAAGACCCTTCGAGGGACCTTACAAAAAGATAGGGAAATGATCAAAGAATTTGCCCTGCCAGATTTTTTCATGGATGCCAATGAATCTAAAAATTGGTCTGTAGAACATTATGACAAAATGCCACAGCAAAAAGATCACATTAGTTGCGGCATTTATGTAATAGCAGCAGCGATAGATATTTTAAATGGAAGAGAAATCCGAAACATTTCATGTGTCATGTCTGAACGAGTGGCTATTGTAAAAGATTTGCTAAAGACAACCGAAGAAGGTCGATCCCTACTGCGTGTAGCAAAATGTGACAAACACTTGATAACCCTGATTGCCGATGATGCCAACAAAGCAAACGAAGCTTATCGATTGCGACAAAACAAGTAAGTCTTAAAAACTGTATGGTTAATAAATTATAATTATAATTGATATATTTTGTTTATTGTATTTTTGGTTATCAGAGAGTACTACCCAGACGCCGGCACAAGTCCTGCTGTCAGATTTAAACTTTGATGTTTTACTTGAAGTTACGGTAAAAGTTAAAGGTTTACAAGTTCTAATTTACAATTTTCATGTAAAAATTTGATTAAAAGTTGGTTTAACATACAAATAATGAATTCGACCGTACATTTGTAAAAAACGCTTATTAGAATTTACTGTAGATTCGAATAATTAAGTTGTATTATATTTAGTGCGAATTTATATTATGCTAATTAATTTTTACTATTAATGTAAAAAATATGACCTGTTTTTGAACATTTGTAACTTCATACATATTATATAAAATGAGCATGATTTTAAACTGGTCTTGTTTTATGTAAAGTGTTCGGTTACTACAAGTAAAGTCATTT
>JAQFZH010002740.1:0-15613 GCA_034695485.1 Entomobrya nivalis | reverse complement strand
ATGCACCTTTCATACGTATCATTACAATCGGTAATATTATGCGGATATTAGGCACGCATGCTATTATGTTATGTTCCCTATATAAAAAGCCAAGCCAGCTGGTAAGTTTTTGTTACAATGAGCAGCAATAACAGGTAAAGCCAGCAACTTGACTTGAGCAAAAGCAAGAAAGTTGTCCACTACACTTAAATAATGATACTTGAAGGAAAACCACCCGGAGCAATACACTTCTCTCCAATAAAAAATCTCTTTTCTCTCTGTCAAGCAAAGACTCTCCTCTGAGGAATGAAAACTTTGTTCACTTTTTTTAATAACACAACTTCTTTAATAATATATAAGCAATATGCCAAGTTATTTAGTACTCGTTGAGCATGGATAACAACCAGAATGGAAGAAAGAAAAAAAGATGGAACGTAAGTAATGTAGTTATGTATGTACCTGTTACTACAAGTACTATATCAAGAGTCACATACAATTCATCAGTAAACAGTCACACTGACGCGACGTTGTATATTAACAGTGCATTGCATAAACTTTATTGTGTGTGTCTCTGTATTTGATAAGGTCACTAGTCACTGCACACTGATTATTGGCACTGACTGGTATCAAATATAATAGAAGAAGAGCAACCAGTCCGAAGTCCGATGAGCAGAATTCTTGGGAAGAGTTTTTACTATTTTGTATTTCTATTGCTGGCTGGCTGGCGTGTCTGCCTGCCCAGAGTCTCTCATGCATTTTTTCATGTACTTGTGCCATTACATATATTATTATTACCATGTTATGAATGTTTTATCAACTTTTATGGGATGCACTTAAACTTGAACTGAAAACTTTTGTACTCACTGATCTAGCTTGCTGTACGAACGTACACAATCGCTTTTCCTTTTTTATTTTCCGTCAAACTAGTGATGGTGCTCTCAAATATTTCTCATCGTCACAGAGACAGGAGAGTCACAGTCATCAAAAATCCAGTCACTAGTGCCCAAGTATGAAGTACAGAAATCTAGCGGCCAGTTACTTTGCTCCAAAAGTTGAGCCGAGATAGTAAAAAGTAGTTTCACTTGTTGTCTTGTCCACCACCAGAAATCCTTTCACAATCACGCACACTTACATATAAAGAACATTATGCATATCAACAATAAATTTATTATATTATGAAGGATGGCAATGTAATGCCTATATAAATAGTAAATACATTAAATTAAATATTACATTAAATGTCATCGTGAAAGAACTACACTTGCACTTGTTGAATTTACACGTATTGCAGTTTCTGAAAGTATTTTCTCGCTTTGCCTCTTTCGGTTAACTTCTTTCTTGTAAAACCCATTTGTGTGGCAATAGCCAAGTCCTTTAAGGCACATTTAGGTAGAGCCACAAGGATAAGCAAAGTATCCAGTCATTATCAGCACTATCAGCAGTGCAGTGCCGTCCTTCGAGTACAACTTGCAACACTTTGCCCTTTCCTTCAGCAATAAATAAACAAACAATAACAAATACATCCATAAAATATTACCATCAACCATTCTTCTCATCTAAATAGTTTGCATGTGTACCTCCATACATAACTAACTCTCTGTTTACCAGTATTTCTGCATGAAAGCAAGTAGGATTACATAGTGTAGTGTATAGAAAAACCCGGTCTGAAAACCTACGAAAATGCCATTAGGGCGAATTAAATGGAGCTTCTTTTTTAGTTGTTATTGCATAATAATAATGTAATAGATTCACACTATATTATATTATTGCACATACATTTTCATATTGAAAAACAGAAATGTTTAATATAGGTGGGGAAAGAAATAAAAGTTTTTTTCTGTGAGCTGGAAGATAACAATAACGTTGCAATAAGGTAGTACGTTAACTAGAAACGCAAGTTGGGCGTAAATAAAACTTTTATTTTTTGTAAATATAAAAAGGAGCTACAAATTCATTAATTATATGAGTATTTTGGTGCAAATATTCATGATGTCGCTTCAAAAATAAATTTGAATTGATTTGAACCGGTGTGATTGTTGTTTAACAAATTGTGATTGTTGTTGTATTCGTATTAAAAAATTGAAATGGATTCTTAAATACAATTTACTAAGCAAGCGTTTTCGGTGATGCTACTTGAGCATCGGTTATCCTTAAACGCATTGAAGGAATTAAGAAAAATATTGGCTAAATCGGGAGGTTGGATAGTGCGAGAGAACTTGTAAAATTGAAACACTGTCCAATGGTCCTTCATATAACTGACATTCGACCATTTTTCGCACTTATACTTATAATCACTATCTTTTTGATAAAAAATGAAATAAAACATTTACTTAAATAATTTGAATACCCACCAACTCCTGCTCCATATAAAAATCCTATCATGCATTTTTCATCGTCATATCAGCGATGATCCCTAGTCTAAACAATAAACACGTAAAGTTACCAGTTAATAAACCAATAGAAAAATACAGCAAAGAAAAACTGTCAATAAAATAAAATGTTTTCACTTTGGTCTGGTGGACTGGACATTTTCATGCACTTTTACACATAATATTAAGAGCAACCTGTATAAAATTGAATTTTACAATGGACTGGTGCATGAGTACCTTAAAAACAGAGATATGAAAAACCTTTCATGGTAGTCATACAAGGAGATAGCTGAAGATAAAAACACATTAAAGTATTATCTGTCTTATTGCTTTGCATCCATTTTTTATCTACGAATATATCTTCAAGAACTCCTTTTGCATTTTATTTTTTAAGCAACTTATTTCAACTTAATCATTGTGTTGCGGTTATCATTAAGGAATAAAATAATGAAACTATTAAAAAAGGAAACTTCTAACTTTTGGCTTCAAACTAAGCAAGCAGCGTTGGTGCTTACTCACTGAAGGTGGGTTATGGGATACACTCTCCGAAAATACTAGAATATGTGAATGACAATAATGCAGAAAAGCTTGTATTCTTGACGGTTGACTGAGAATCGTCATTTACAGAATATGTAGAAAAACTACAATTTATATTCCTTACCGAGTTTAACGAAACAAGTGATTCTCAATATCGAAAAGGCAAGAAGTTTAAAACAATGTTTCACATTCTATTTCCATGTTTGAGTCCATCTGTGTTCATGTCAACTGCTCTTGTTCCAAGCACCGAGCATGGACAAAGATGTACATAAATCCTTCTTAAACATTCGACCATTTTTATGTAATGTTTTTGTTGAAGTAAGTACAATAAGAAAGGGTAATATTTAAGAGAATGCTAAACGACCGTTGTATAAAAAGTAGTGATTTAGCTACAATATAAGGAACGGGGTAATGGTAGAAGCACCGAATAGCGTGATGATGATCATGACGAAGAACAATATTAGCTGCACAAACCTTTAACAAAGTTTCGTGCATTTTTTTCTTGCAACATAAAACATGAGACAAATTCTTGTTTTACCAATACAAAGTCCGTATAAGCATAAAGGATGTACGTCATCCAATTTATACCATATATACACAAGTAAAATTTGAAAACATTGTATACTGCTGGCTTTAAGCTGTTTTTATGGTTTAAGGGCATATAATTTATAGGTATTATAATTTGTTTTAAAACTTTAAAAGGTGAGTATATGGATAATATTTGTGCTGTAATCTAATCATCGGCATCGGACTTATTTCACTTGAGAGAGCTCAACCACTACCACCACCACTCACTATTCTTCTTCTTAAGCAAGATGCGCCGTGCCGTGCCGTCGTCGTCTTCTATTTCTTGTTGCATCTTCTCTGACTCAAGTATGAACATCATCGTCATCACGGTGCATTTTGTGTTCAACATTCTATCTGCTTTCCTTTCTTCAGACAAGACGATGTCCGTGCAAGTTTGAGGAAGACGAAGAAGAGGAAAAACGGGCTTATGAACAGCTTTTATTGTTCAACTGAAAAGAAGGAATATTAGATAGATGTTATGTAGGTAGGTAGACATACAATATTAAATACCATTACCACTTGGTTTTGCTGGTACATGCATTATTGTCGTCTTCGTATATTGTGTTCATTCTCATCTTCTTGGACTGCAACGAAAGTGCAGTGGAATGCATGGAGTGACCCATTATAACTGACTGTTAGTGAACATGCCATATCTACACTGTTTATTTATTGCTAAACTACGCAATAATAATATACAGAACTCATGTAAGCATACTTGGTACACGTATAAATTGGAGATCCTAGAGAAGACCAAGAAGAGGATCTCGTTTTCTTGTACTAAATCCAAAATTTGTTGTGGACATTAGATCATTGCATAGTGCATAGTATTAAACATATTTGTTTCATAAGCTGGTGCTTGTCGTTTGTACTTACACATACATGCTCCAGTCTAAAATGCTTCGTTGAGTCGAAAAAGGGTTCTCGGTTATTGTATGTGTTGTTGAGATTGAGAATACGGCGGTGCTGCTACGTCGTTGGTCGAATTTTATATAAGCTGTCCTGTATACTAAATGTAAAACATTGAAATGTTTTATTACAATTACTGAACGCGGCGCATCCATTATTTTATGACGTATATTAGCATCAAATAACGACAAGAGGGAAAGCCGACACTCAAAAGAAGAAAACTGGTGTTCCTTCTTATTCTGGTCTAATATGTGCAGTCTTTTTTTCGCTTAAATACATACCGCATACCAAAAGCTTGATTGTGTTGGTATAAAAAATCAAATAAATATGTGTGAAGAGAAGATGAGATGATATATTGGCAATTCTATTCGAAAAAGGGAATAGCAGAGCACAAATTATCGAACATAAAACAAAACAGGAAGAATGAAAGGTGCCAGATAGTTTTCAAATTTCAAGTAATTAACAATTAGCGTCATTGTTCTCTAAAGCGGTAATTTCTTCAAGTCAATTTTTACCATTTAAGTTTCCAACATCATTGTTTTTATTTTATGAGGAATGTTTTTTAAATAACAGTTCATTTACAAATTTACCCACAATTTATTTTAACTTAAGAGCATAAATAAAATCCCTTCCTTTCTTGACAGTGAAGAGCTTGGGACAATGATGATTCAAAGGGGGTACAAAGCTAAATACCGAAACGTTTTATGACATTTTAATGGGGGAATGCGCCTTGACATTCAAAAAATGAAATTCCATTGTATCAAGAAATGTAACATAAGTACTGACGCTTGCTTGATTCTTACCTGCTGGTTTTCACATTTCCCAACTTGCCTTATACAAAAAAACACTATTCCTTCAACAGTCAAAGAGCACAAAAACAGAAGTGTAGGGACCAGTAAGAGGTTTTTATTTACATACATATTATTATAATATATATTTTTTTTAGATTATCAGAACAATGCAGGTCCATGCTGCGTTTTATGTGTCTCATTCGTCATTTTCCTTCTTTGATGATGCACATTTCTCTTTGAGCGTCATTACCCCTACAGTGAAATATGGGGAGTTTTAGTTTAAAATTTTGACTTCTTCCTGTCGTCACGACAAAAAAGATCATGTTCTTTTCTCGTATTGGGTAACTTAAGTCAAGCTTTGACGATGCTAATAAAAATGGTTTCACTAATAAAAACGACATTGTTTCGTAATAATATGGCATGGTTAATACCTTTTGAAAGCGTTTCAGATTTTGCTATGATTTTATTTAACAGGTTTTTCTCATTCATTGTGTCCATCTTATTTAAATACTTGATTGACAAAATGGATATGACATTATTGTCATTCGTATTATGATTGTTTTTATTATAAGTAGTTTTTTTACTCTTGAAATGTTGAAAACACCTTTACTCAAAAGAATGGTGTATGTGGTATGCAAATGCATATGTATGTATAATATTCGTGCTCATTCACAGTCCCAAGTCATGACCATAACTTTTTTGGAGTGCGATGATGACAGGGTTGAAGATGAGAAGGAAGATAGTTATTTCGTAAATATTTTTTGAAAGGAGCAACCCGGAAAGCCTAATAGTGTCATTAAGTAAATACTTGCTGGTTTCTGTATGATAATAACAATGTCTTTATACGGCAGTACAAAAGATTTTTATTGTGCTGCATGGTTTGAGAGTGTGAGTGTGCTGTGTGCACCATATTTCATGGAAACAGATGAAGATGATGATAATGTTGATGGAGTCGTGCATTTTTTTCGTTGAGAATAAAAATTATAAATGTACAGTACTTTATAATAAAATGTATACATGCATATATTTAGAGTTCGGATCACAATGAACAGCGTTCTTTTCTCATTTTATAGGAAAGAATTCGTATACAGAATAATATCATGTTGCCTATGTACAAGAATAGCGATTGTCAGCATAAATGAAATATTGTAAATTCTACAATAAAAATTTCTCAGAGGAACAAAGTGGAATGGAGGTCCATTCATGTTATAGGCACTGAACTAAAATGATGTATTTGGTCATTCGTGTTACCTTTTCAAAGATTTGATTTCGCTGATAGGGAATTGTATATCACGCACTTTTATGTATGAGGCATTATTAAATTTAAAATAAAATCGATATTTTTGGAAGTACAAATATTTATTATTAATGTGAACACTAGGCTGGCATCTGGCACATGTTTCCAGGTAGAGATTCAAAATCAAACCTTGATGAGTTACGATGGTTTCGTTCAAGTACTAGAAACCATTGTTCATATTGTTCATTTCACTTTTTCCTTTTTATTTTCTCAACAACTTTTTTGTGACCGCTACATATTCTGTTTCATCAGCTTTAACATAGTATGTTTGTAACATTTTACAAATGGACGCACACACTTTTAACATTTCAATATCACTCCAGGTCTCCTATATTCCAATAAGCATCCGTCCAAATGAATGTTCTGCTGGAGTTACCTGGCTAGAATATTAGGTATATCTTTTTGAGCTGAACTGGTAGTAAGAATGGAGAACAATCTCTGATTCTGGACAATGTTAAATTTTAATACTTAAGGCTCTTCAGCAAAATATGAACCTTTGTGGCTTTGCTCATCCAAGTGAGTGAGGAAGTTTCTTTCATGTTTTGTTGAAGCAATATGAAGTGACATTATGTCTTCAAAACTTGTGACGCATAAAAGCATAAACAGAAAACGACCAAGGAGTGCTCATCTTTTCAAAATATCACTGCCCTGCTCTCGTCATATCTACCCTCTGCATCAGCATCATGTGTCGAGTGGCAAATATTGTAAGGGAAACCACAGCAGAAGGTCGGTAACCACTTTTTCCTTCGTCACATCATCGTGGTGTCCACACTATAAATGTATGTTTAGCGTAAAAAAAGTATCTGGTTTCATCCATCACTTAAAATAGAGACTTTCTTTCCACACACATTATGTACACACCAATTGATATAAATGACCGAGCTTCTTTCTGTATGACGTGAAACAAAAAAACAATGCCTGGCATACATACTCGATTTTCAGGAATATGATTTGCTTAATAATGTTTCCTAAAAAAAGTGTGGTTTACTTTTCTCACGTAATATTACATATATGTATCTATTTTTGTTATGATTGGTGAAATATAGGAACATGGGTTTTATACCAATCTAAATTCAACTCTAAACGAATCCATCACCATCATAATACATAAACCCTAATTTTGCTTCTGATGTGTTTGGATTTCAGTAATCCATTGGCCAATCTATATCAGCTTTCGATTTATTTTTAAAAGTCAACAAAGTTAAATGTAGAAAAATATTTGTTAAAATCTCATTGATAGAGCCAGTCGGATATTGTGTGTCAATATGTTTTCATTTTCAATGGATTGTTGTATCTCGGTCCTCTGGGACCTATGTACCTCTAGAAGACCCAATTTCAAATAACCATAATAAGCATAATAATAATTGTAAAGCTGACTAACAACAACAACAGACCTGAGATTCGTACATGTATTCTCCAGTCAGAACTCGGAACGGTTTTTATATTGGGCTATATAACATCCAAGTACAAAAGTTCTTATTATTATTTTTCTCTTTCTGCATTGATTCAAAAATACAATTCCGATCTTGCATTAAGGCTTCATTGCGCAACCCAAGTAATAACTATTCCTCTTGTATTTTAACAATAATTTTCTGTATTATAACGCATTACTATTATGTCTTTCAGGTTTGATGGCTCTCTAAATAGTTGCAACACAATATTTTCCACTTTTATATTTTTGTATCAAATGAGTCTGACAGTGAGAGAGCCTTTCCGAGTGTACATATGCATTGCGTGCTGTACAGACGCAAGTAGAAAAGGGTCGAAGGAGAACATAATACCCTGTAGTAATTTTGTTGAATGGAATGGTATTCCAAATTATCCTCAAATGCACATATTGTTGTATACACAGTGGTTCACCCCCCGCAAACATCATCCTGTCCATACTCTACTCTGTATACATAATATTCATCGTGAACGAAGGGCCGGATGACTGGAGTTTTTTGTGACCCTCAGCCTCTTAATACAAAATATCTAAGAAAAAAATGTCCATCTGTGTCTGTACTCTGTACAACGGCTGATGGTACATTTATTCTCCATGAACTGCATATAAACAAACAGTGAATAACAGCAGGAATAACCTTACTTGACATGAATAGGGTGGTCGATCATCATCATTGTCGACCTGAAAAAAAACTGATGCGAATCCAACGACTAAAAATATACACGATAAGTATGGAATGTTTAAAAGTATGAAATGCCATGCAAGTATATACCCTATTCAATAAATTTCATAAGTACACATATAAAATAAAAAATGTTCGATATTAGAGTGTACTTGTAATATTTTTCAAACCATTGAGTTTTCAATCCATGAATATAAGCAATATCATTGAGCTTACAAACCAACTTGGGGAAAGATGCATCGTTTTTGTTTTCACTCTCGCTTTTCCCTACCAAAATCTAACGAACAATGTCTGGTTTCTTTAATGGGGTGTATACAGTAATGACGATAGAGTACAAAGTACATCACATCGAAACAAGTAAAATGCAATAGTTTTTTCATCCCTTCCTCACCATTGCATCTCCAACAACTGACCCTGCGGACAGTAAAATAGAGTTAAATACCACCCTTCTTTTCTGCTTCTTCGTCATTATCATCATCATCCAACTTCTTTTATTTATTCTGGCTCTCTTTCTTATATTTTCCTTCGTGTTCATATTACTTTATACTTTGTTTCTTCGTGGTTCATGTTCGTGATATAATAATAAAGTTAAGACCACTGACTAAAAAACATTGTTGGATTTACACTTAACGCATATACCAGAGCACAAGCAACAACAACTTCAGTATCATCGTCACTCTATTTGCTGCATTTATGTTTGTTCTCATGCTTCTGCTTCTTCGTAGAAACTAGAAACCAACCTTTCCTCTCCTACTATATCGTCTTAATGTGCTCCGGTTTCGTTTGTCTTTTTATGTTCCTTAGATAGATACAAAGTTTATATGCCTATGCACAACGTCATACGTAATGTTCATGTAGTATGTACTACGTACACGTATTCAGTCTTTATTATATTGCTGTACACAGGTTGTTCTTGATGATGGTAGTTTTTGGGGATTTTCATCAGTCCAAGTTATCGTGTTGCATTCTATCAAATAGTCCTGCAACAATTTCGAGTATTCTGTAAGAAGAAACTTTGCATTGACATAACTTGTTTTCATCGCCATTAAGTAAATATGAGCAAGCAATTTATCTTCTAAATGTAAGCCAGTTTCTCCATTCGTTTGCCATAGGACTCAGTTAATTGTATTGATGCAACGCGAATATTAACGCGACACATTTTTATACTAAGAAAATGACACAAAGTGAGGTAATAGTAAAGCTTTGACACAATATTTTGCAGTGTATTTTATCGTTTGTGTTCAGTTTTATCCCTGTCCCATATCCTTCTATCCCCTTAAAAATTGTCACTAAATAAATTTGTTCAAAAATTGGCCGATATAATAGCAAAGTTTTATTTAATGAGTTAATATTTTTCTCCAAATATATAATGTGTGAAGGCTAGATGATAAATGATAAATAGATGCCGCTAAAATAATTCATATTTGGATGAAGCATGAATTTATGACATCATGATAGAGCAGCATCCGTATCATATAAATCAACCAGTCATATCATCATAAGTACCAGAATAATAATTTCAACACACAGACTAGCACTTGATTTTAAACTAAATTTGTAATTTTGGTTCATGCATATTTGTTGAAGGGGACTTTAATTCGGATTTGATATATAGATAACAATAAGTGATCAGTAATCATATATACAATATAAGTAAACTTCAAACTTAAATAAATAATTGTGCACATAGTGCATTCTCTGTGTTTGATATGCAACATAATGTAAGATTGAAGACAAGGATATTGAAGTTGTGAATTGTGTATAGTTTCACAGAATTTGGTTTACATGCACATTTATCTCTGACAAGCCTGCACAGCACACAATTTATAGGTAGGAGGCTGCATTGTACTGTTGGCAAGCACAATACCTGAAAAGTGGAGAGAAAAGAAGGTGTGTACGAGTAAAAATTATTTATTATATCGCCCCGAGTTCACAAAACGAAAAGTAAAGGGATTTCTGAAAGGTGCAACAAGCATTAATAATATTACCCAATTGCAGACAGCCGCCCCCTATATAAGGAACATAAATATATAGGTAAAAAAAGGTACACTATGAAATGAACGAACAACTCTAGGTGACTTTTTAGATGTGCTACAGCACAACAAGGCGAAACGAAAGCTAATAAAATTGTGCTTATGAAGTTTCGAGATTTAAAACAGGTAAACGAGGGATATATTGTACTTCGTCATCTTCATCATCACCATGCAAGTTCACTGTGCATGATCGGTTGTCGGTTTATAAAAGTTATTCTTTCTAACTATATGATTTATTATCGCAATTCTAGGCATAGTACTCCTGTCTTACTTATCGTCGTAATATGCATACATACATAAATTGTAAATCCGTGAAGCAAATGTCTTTGGCTTATTCTTGTACCAAGTAATGGCAATCGCACTTTTGTTAATTTGGTACCAAGAATGATTTTTTTCGATTAAAAAACATCAAGCTGATAGTTATGTTGCCCATGTTTAATTAATTTGCAATCGACAGCTTTAGACAGAAAGAGTTTACAACTTTCTATGCGAAAAACTTAATTCACTAAAAATTGTTGAACAGCAGAGCATATTACTTTCTTGGTACTTCTTGCTTACCTCCAGGCTGAAAATAGTATAGAAGGATCGTAAATAACCATTCAGGTTTATATGCAAAAAGTAGTCACATCTCCCTAGGCGCAATCATTTACAAGTCATTTAGAATTTATAATGACACTTTAAGACACCGCTTATTTAGTTTTTTTTAAGGAAAAATGGTCTTGAAAGTGCAATCATTATTATTGTTATTATGCCGTTGAAGACTGTAGTCAAGGAGTAGTCATAAAATATACATGTATTCAATCCATTTATAGTCAAGAACTAAGAAGGAGGCCTATGGTTACAAGAGCCATCAAATATTTTTGTAAGAGGGGGCGGTTTTTTTCGCACTTCATATATCTCTTTTTCAGAGGAATTTCAAACACGGAAGAGCAAAGGTTTTGCTATTGTTTTATGGTTTTACATATTTCGTCCGGTGGTACGAGTGTGCATCTCTCTGCGATTTATTGGTTCGGAGTGAATTATGGAGATGACATAATCAGCCAACAACAAACCAGATAATCTGATATAATGAAATGCAATCTTCCGTTGTTGATGCAAAGGCGATAGTGTATATTTCATTGGAGGAACATCTTTTTCTGAAACTTAGTAGACATGAATTTTGGAAAGCACTTCACCATCTCACCTTAGCACCCCCAAAAGATGTTGATAGCTTTGGTATGTGGGAGTGTAAGAATTATATACAAAGAAAATATGCAATATGGCTATGTGACTTTAAGAATACATTATTTGGCATGATGAAGTCGCACCCTCCTGTAAAGTGTACACCACCACCACCGCATATTTCGTATGGGTTTGTTGCCAGATTTCTTGCATAAATACAAAAAATTGATAAGCTTTCTACAAAATTACGACGAAAATATGCTGTATTGCTGTGTAATTATACCATGTTCAGTTTTTATTTTAATGCATTCAATTGTTGTAGTTCTAATGTTGTCGCTAATGGAGTTAAGCTATGTCTGTAATCACAAAACAAAGTTGTTCGTATGTTTTATGCACAATAATTTTTGTTCACTGTTCATTGTGATGTTCTTGAGGTGATAGCAAGCGGTTACTTTTGGTATAAGAAAGAAGTTGCTTGGTTGCCCGTGGTGATATGATGATCTTTGTGATACGATACTGCCCCTCTGTTTGCATTTACTGCTGATGGTGAACCTGCTTGGACACATTAAGCATTGTTCCCCATCACTTGATTACTTTAACACGATCAAATAGCCTTCTAGTAATATGTGATATGTGAAAGATTCTGGTATGTGGCACTATATGAGAAATTAGCATATTATTATAGCTGTTTATTCTAGCATCAATTTTGAGCAATGCGTATACTGAAGCAGACATAGTTTCTCTGTTCCCAGTGTTTTAATACTTGAATTTGATGGGATAGTATTTAAAATAGAAAAAATGCTACATAGTTCATTCATCTATTTTCGAGTCCTGTTTAAAAACAATGTGTTCTCACTATAACAACTCCGAAGTGCACCTCGATTGTACTTAATGTTTTTTATCATGTATAAATTCTTTAAAATATCCCGGTAACGTTCTCCTGACGAGTCTGTTGACGTAACCTAAGAATTCGTATGAAATCCATTGCCCTGTCACATAAGAATTTAGAAGTATCCGTTTGGACAGAGCCAAACGCAAAAACATTTATTTCGTACGCACACCCACATGTGTGTAAGCACAATGTAGTCTTTAAACAGAAAAGAGATGGTAAAGTTAATCTGATCTGTTTCTCGCATTACTTGTTGAACATTTTCATTTCATTCCCGTCAGCTCACGGTAAGATATTGTATAGCACAGTGTAGCTAACACACTTGAAAGGAATATTATATCTTAGGGAATTTATACTAGACGAATGCATTGCACATTGTATCACAGTAAACAGTATTACTTTGTTCAGGAAATAAACGAAAAGTGCAGTACTCTATCCTGGCAGACTTGTCTTCTTGATTATGTTGCAGACAGTTCACAATTTTCTTTTTCTTCGGCCTTCCTTTCGAATGACTAGTAACTTCAGTGATGCATTGGCCATGTTTCTTGTTGCTTACGAAATATAGTTTTAAAATGTATAAAAGAAACGTGGATCCGAGGAAACATATAAGCATACTTATGTATATTAGCTACAAAATGTGTACATTTTATTTTATTGTATGTACAGCAATAAAACATTGTTCGTAGTTAGACATGGTTCACGTTATATTCTACTTGCGTTGTGGTAGCATCGTTTTACCTTTTACTTGTGGTTTCACCAGTCGTCGTTGTCCGTTTTCGTCCAACGTCATGAGAAAGATAACAAAATCATCTACACGTCAAGGGATGTTGTTGTGCCTTTCAAAAAAGAAATACAAAAATTCATCATCATACCAAAAACCACCATTTTTTTCTATGTCTAACTTCATTTCAGTATTGCCAGCTACCTTCTCACATTATAATACTGCTTGGAGACTGTAGGGCATCCACATATCCAGGCAAGTACATACATATGCACAATAAAATCAAAATGTACAAATTCCATTGACGTCTAGAGAGAATCTTTGAAGAAGATGAAATAAAATACAAAGCATAGGACAAGGTAGACCGATTCTTGTAGAAAATATTGAAAGAAAGACAGATGGGGTATTGTGTATTGTGTTCAAGAAAACTGGAATCTTGAACAAAAACAAGCAGTCAACTTGCATTAGCATTATCGGCATTATTCCCATCTTCTTAACGAAGGAAACTCGTACAGCCACGTTGAGTAGGTACATACAGGTTTTTAGTTTCTTAAAAGAAGCCACTAAAATACCACTATATTTATTTTGTTGTACATTGTCTGTGTTGGTGGTAAGTATGTAGGCATCATGCATACCAATATAAGCACCATTTTTTATATCTATATATTTATACGCTCAAGAATTTTTACTTTACATTTAAAGTAAATGCTGCATGACACAACAATGCATTTTACATAAGAGAGAATCAACATTTTCAAAAAGTAACGCGGAGAGGCTCTCTCTCTCATTGTTGCTGAGGAGCTCTTAAAAGTTTTTTTTTTGTTTAGCGTTACTAAACTTTGCTTTACCTTTCATTCCCTGTGTTCTCTTCTGCTGATGTACAATGTTTAAAGAAAAGGTGAAGTTATCTACATGTACAAGTCCAAATTTCCTATGCAATGTGATGTGTGTGTGACTCTAGATTAACAACAAGAGCACATCAGAAAAAAAACATAATATGCATATATTTACATACATACATGGTCATATATGTATAGGTTTACACTCTCAACAACTCGAGTAACGACTAACGACACGCATTTTGTAGAGATGTTTCTGTGACGGTGGTGGTGGTTAATTATGTACCAATCTACAATGTCTAAAAAAATATACATACATACATGAGCGTACTGCCAACGTAGACTTTTGGACCAAACCAACAAGCAAGCAACAAAAATGCATTGAGATTGAGACGAGAGAGGGTGAGTTTTTTTTTCAAGTTGTGTTTTGTGAGACTTTTAGATGATAGTCGATCCTTTTTGTATGGCAAAAAGCCTCAAGCTTTTAAAATATATAAGGAAAAAGTATTATGCTTTGCTGATTCCTGGTTGTGGAGGATGCCGTTGATGATACTGAGAATGATGCTTTTACTTTACACATGAGTTGATATACTCGTTCGTTACATACATACATACATTGTAGAGATCATGTTAAAAATGTAATACTAAGTATATGGCTTTAAAATAAATATAATCCAGAAATGTATGTAGGCACATAAGCGATGAATTCGAACATGTATGTATTGAAAGATACAATGACAGATATCCTTTGCGTTTTATAATGGAGATGGTGGTGGTTTGACTGTATTATGCTTCGTATCCTTCTTGCCTATATTATTTTTCCACGGGCATTAGCTTTAGTTGAATTGTTGAGCCAGTGATGAGAAGAGAGGTGGCTGCTGTCGTTTGGCGTTTTGTTCTTTTGAAAATCTAATTGCATGCGTGTGACAAGCAGCCTTTAGTTTAATTGTGGAAAACATTTTTTTTTAAATATTGTGCTGTGCGTAAAAAACGCATGTTTTTGGAACGTGTATGATTAGTTAAGCTTTTTTTATAAATCGTGGATAATTTAAATAATGTGTTATAGTTAACATTTTAATATAAAAACGGTGAGGATCTGGAATGTATGAAACTGTATACTGCTTTCCAAGATTGTGTTTTATTACGTGACAACCTAACTGCATAGTATATGAAATACGTGAAGGTTTTGGAAGGAAGCTTGTTTGTGTGCTTGTGCTTTCTTGGATCTTGTAACGAACACTGGAAAGCTGCAACAAGTTTCTTGGAGACACGTCACGTCTAACATTGTATTGTGTTGCATGATTTTGGAAACGGAATCCAATAATAACAGTACAATAGGAGAATAGTTCCAGGATATATTCGTATTGAATGACTGATATTTTAATGTGGAAATGTTTA
>JAQFZH010002739.1:0-15620 GCA_034695485.1 Entomobrya nivalis | reverse complement strand
CTTTACAACATCCAATCAAAAAAATCTCGGGATTCGATTGAAGAATTTTTATTAATCATTCCGACCGACTAGCGGTTTTGGTTACTTTTGACACACTATGACATGTTGTCATTTTTTATGCATACTCACACAATTACATTCACACAGGGAAAAAAGATTTTGAAATGATAGAAAATGGAAAAATAGACAAATTGGTGGAATAACTAGCTGTGAGCAAGAAGAAACATGTAAAACCTTCCAACTTTCTTCACGGTAAATAATTTCCCCCCGAGATAAGTGAGGTGTGTTAACAAAAACAAACGCAAATACTACGTACTGTTTGCTGCTGTATGTTGTATTCCCTGGCATTACCGGACTTAATTATGGGGACAGAGAAATTGCATTTTCTGTTTGTTCTAGACAAATGGAAAAGTTTGGTAAATGTTTACTTGAAGCAGAAACGGACATGAGAAAATCTACTGTAATGGTCCAAAGAGTCCGTTTGTAAGTTGCAGACCGGGAACTCTGTATCATAATATTATCTTCTGTTTTACTTACTCCGCAAATAGTAACAACAAGATATCAACTTTGTTTTCCTTTATCACATTGGACAGGA
The DNA here is from genome assembly GCA_034695485.1 of Entomobrya nivalis. Lineage (NCBI taxonomy): Eukaryota > Metazoa > Arthropoda > Collembola > Entomobryomorpha > Entomobryidae > Entomobrya > Entomobrya nivalis. The sequence goes on along the minus strand of JAQFZH010002739.1, from coordinate 15,025 downwards.
GCACTCTGTGGCTTTTCTATTTAATACCATTTGTTTCACACCGTGCCATCATTTTCTCTCCCTAAGTCTATCTACAACCATGCCTTTCCATTATGGAAACAAAGTAATCCGTGGGGATTACTACTTTCGATTCAATTAGACTTTCATGTTTATTTCCAGTGTTGCAATTTATCTTGTGAGGGTGAATGAATCAAGAAAAACGAACGAGAGCAAATCAATAGTGCTGATGTGAAAGGAGCCAACACGAGATAGGCTAAAAAAGACAAAGAGAAACAAAAAATCTCCAGGTTTTCTCTATTAAATCAAGTAAAACCTAAAACGATAATTTCCCAGTCATATTTTCATACCACGCCCAGTTTCCGTATTTTCTCCGAGATTTGAATAAATTACTATACACATCTCTAGGTCCTTTTAAAAGCCGGAGATGGAACAAGCAGCATAATAAATAATTTTGTATCAACAAAATCCACTGGGCAATACTAATTACTCATTGTACTTTGTCCAAAATTGCAATCAGTTCTCCGTGCGATAGCATTTTTCTCCTAACAAAAATTACTTTTAATAGGCCAAGATTCTTAACCAGACAGCCCATCGTCATTTGATGATAACATTAGCATAATATAATTGTTTTGATGGCTGCCTGTGCCTAGTATGAATTGACTTCTGACACGCATGCATTTTAAAGAAAACAAAACAGATTTGCATATTTAAAAGGTTTGTACTTGGGAGGTACTGCTTTCATGATATGATTATGATATGGTGATAGGGCTACGGGTTTTCCTTAATATTAAGGCTAAGCCATTGAAGCAATGTAGCCTCAAGTGTATAATCTCACTCACACAATATTGCATTTTTCTCTTATGGACGGTTTCTTTTCTGTCTTTCTTTCCTTGCCTTGATACCTTTTAGTTGCCAACTCGAAAAAGCAGGTAGATTAATTAGCATATTTTACACATAAGAATTACAGCAAGTGAAAGATACATTTATAAAAAATGGGTTTTTGACAGAACGCTGACAATCACGTCACCCGTGAAATACGATATTAGCTGAAAGACAAAAGTGAATGACAAGAAAAATACCTGACAAAACATTTAAGATGAGACATTAGACTGAATTATGATGACATGCATGCTTTCCTCTGTACATGTAATGGTCACTGCTCCACCTGGTACTACCGGGTGTATCAAAGAGAAAAATGGCAGCCTTGTTTTGTTTTTTGACATTTTCTTGAAAAGTTGGTTTTTTCACTTTGAGCATTTTTTTCAGCTGGTTTCTAATCACAATTCTAAATTGTCACATTTAAATAAATAAAATGGTTATCTGCTGTCAACCACGAATTATTGTGTTTGTGATGTGTGACTGTTTCCTTTTACTGGCCGATCTTGTTAAACAAACCGTTGGTTTGCTAATGTACGAATCACGACCCTTTCAAATTCAAAATATGAATCAAATTTGCTCTTTACACTTTGACAACAGCTTTGTATTATCCACTCTTTTGGTTAAATATGGTAAAATCTTGGTAGAACAACAACAACGTTTTTGAAAATAAGTAATGTCATGTCATGTCAATATACTCAAGTTTATCAATTCAAGCAGTCTTAAACTTCCGACTAAAACTGTAATTGCGATGAGTCATAGCCAGTATATGCGAACATACATAGAACATACAGAATGTGATCACAACCAAATCAATTCTTTTATGCAGATGGTGATACTACTATGCTGCTTTTGAGGTCTACTGGAAAAGTGGCAAAATATTACGTTTAATCTTGACACAAAATTAGTGCAATACCAAATGAACAGTTATGCATATATTATTATGTATTATGTTGACGAGTAGTTTTTAAATGATAATAATTTCTTATAAGAATGAATCACGAATCAATTTTTTTTTTTTTTTCACGCTGCATGTCCCATAGAAGGGCTTGGCATGTGTGACCCGTTACATTTGAGCGAAATGACATCAACAAGACTTCTAACATTTTTTTGTATGTTGATTAAATGAATTTTTTTACAATGAATGAAACAGTGGTGGAATTCATATTTAAAACATGAACATTCCCTAGACTATCGTTTGTGTGGAAGGCTAACATGAATTGCAGATAAATGATAATTGTTATGTTGCTGAACAAACCGTGTTCGTGTATCTTTTACATTTTCAAGAGATTATAACAAAATGTCAACATACGGAGACTCATTTGAGTACAATGGATGGTTGGCTGTACCTGTTGTCTATAAAATTTTATGAGAATTGATCCGCATTCTCCTGTAAACTTGTCAAGTGCTTGTAACATTTCAAACCTCAAGAATGTTTGTTCTTCAGAGTAAACAGTAGGTGCGTTCAAGAAATAATTAAAAATACACCATATTGTGTTTTGTGTTTAAAGGTTTACAATAAAAAAGAAAGATGTTTGTATTAATTTTACCAAAATTCAGAAAGAATATCCTTGAAAATATTCTAGAGAGGTTGCCCTTTTTTTGAAGAAAATGTCTCAAAAGTGACTATTCCACAAATTAATGAATTATGCAATGCAAATGAACTCACTTGCTAAAATTTGTCATTATGTGGAAACCACGAAAATTATTTGCATATATTTGGAAATATTAAATAATTTTAGATTCACAGAAAGCTCATCGGAAATACTTGACATCATACAATTAGTGTAGGTACTAAAATGTACTTTTATGAAATAATACATAAACAATGCTATATATATAATTATTAGTAATTTTTACAAACTATATTCTAAATGACCACTACAAATAGCAGAATGAAATTAGAGTATAATCATATATTTCAATCGTATGATGATACTTATTCATGATGATGATAACTCACAAAATATTAGAGTTTTTATTTTTGTTTTTCTTGTAGATTTCTTACGGTTATAAACTCGTCTTATGAAGTTATCCATTTGCATTTAATTTTACCTAAAAACTTTCACGTTTCTTTTTTATATGCATGCTTAATTGAAATGCATTGCTTAATCGAAGTTTCTACTTTAGTCCGCTATTTTCATAGCTTAGTTATTCAAGAATTATATTTTTGGTAACATTCAGGATTGTGACTTGTTTAAGTAATTTAGACTCGCAGATCCAATACATAATTTTAAAATGTAACATGTATGGATTATGTTTTAAATATAAACTGATATGTTATGTTTGGGCTTTAATGTTCATTAGGTAAGAATGTGTATTATGACTTTCACTTGTCCGATCTACGAATTTCCTTTGTTTCGTTCTGGAGCAATACGTGTGTAGCTTCAAATATAAATACGCAATTGTGTTACTACTGTAAAGTTCAATTTTCCATTCATTTATATACATTCCAAAATAAACCATGACTGATTTTCTTGCACTGGAAATGTCTTCGAACTTGAAACGACCAATATATTTGTATTGCAAATCTTTAAATTGTCAACGAATAATCATGCATACATATAAATTCAATTACTAGTATATAGTATAAATATGCATAACTTAACCGTATTTTTACTTGCACGTCTGAGCAATGTACTAAATTATTGCTCAGCCAGTTTAAATGAAATTTTAACTCCTGATGTAATATTATTAATTATAGTTAGCTGCATTCCGTGGTCATGATAACTATTTAAAACGTTAATTCAGTTATGCCCTACTTTGGCACTTGAGACTGGACCGAATCGGTCGTCCGATTTAAAAGCTAAAGGTCACATGCACAAAAAGATTAAATGTCAAATAATCAGAGTCCGAAGTTTAAACGTTTTTGATATTTAGTACATGCTTACATGTGTCACAAAGGTAGCAGGTGAATGCTTAAATGACTGTATGTCTCAAAATCAATATCAAAATGCTTGAGTTATTGTTTAAATTCCTTAAGTTAAATAATATTTAAATGACTATATTTAATATCAAAAGTGTCAAATTCGATAGAAAATTAAACATAACCTGATACTGATAACCTGATTTCTTTTCATCTGCCTGCATCCATAAAAAATATTAGATATACCATATCATGAGCTTTAAAATACATCTAAAAATAAAATCTTTTTTGATATATTATAGTCCATAATTTATGAAAATATCTAATATCACATTATAATATACGGTGTTAATCTATTCTTGCATTATATTAGTAAAATGCAGCCCAAGTAAAAATTATGTCTAACTAAAAATGACATGCCGGTTATATTTAGCAATAATTTAGGGTTACATGTTAATATATATGACAATAATGACCAAAAATATCAATAAGGATCAAAATGTAACGATTGTGGGGATAAGAATTGTTTGAAGTTTACAAAAAAAAATCATGTGTATAAAATCAAATGAACACGAAGCAGCCATTTCTTACACAATTCAATTGCAGCAGCCTATCCACTAAAGCAAAATCTTGATACATCACTACTTTGCTCCTTATTTGCCTCAGTCATTGAAGGCCGAATCGTACACATCTTTCAGCATCCTCCTCCTATCTGCTAACAACCAAATCAAACTCTCTCTTTTAGAGACTCCACTTGGAGGGAAGTGCCGACGGTATGATCAAGAGGGCAGACCTGTTTCTCTTCTCATGAAAACCAGTTTTCATCTAAAAATACAGCCAATACACTGCAACGAACTCTTGTGTTAAACACACCAAGCTTGTCAGCAAAGGAAACGTAAACGCCGATGACGACAGCACCACCAGCAACCAATACCAGTGAACTAAGCCAGCCAACAAAATACATAAGTGAACAATGACGGAGAACCCTAAACAACAGAACACAACCCCTTCTTCTAACGCTATGATTTTATTATGCGCTTGGTGAACGAATTCTTGGGCTTACTTAAGGTGGTCTGAAAAACAACATTCTATTCACAAACGCCCTCTCGTTTGCTCAAATGAAACCGTTTGTGTTTGTTAAAGTTCATTAGATCTGTAGTAGATGTCGCTATAAGTAGAAGAATCTAAACTTCGATGCATCTCTGTGGTTTTGTAAGTTGCTTTGTTTAGTTTACGTTCATTGTGAAAATCCACGTGAAAAATAAGTCTTCAAAATCGTTATTAAAACAATGTAGTAGCAAATGTTCCGTAGTAATTGTACGCTAGTGATTTAGGGTATTACCGTTAGATTGCTTTACTGGACTTTCTCAAAGGATTTTTAAGGGATTCGACAAACCTCTTACGTAGTATTGGGTATTGCACTCGTGTTATCAATAAAGATATATTAAAAAGTCTTTTAATTGGTCTCAACTGTTTCTGAAAAATAAATCAGATGAAATTATTTGTATTCAGAACAAATCTCATTTGTCCGCACATTGTGTCTAATCAATGTTTATATAATAGTAAATTATTCACAGAAAATGTTCTGGACAGAATAACACCGTTGACGGTTCAATCTAATTTTCTCATCAAATATGTTTACCAGATTATCTTCAAATCTTTAAATAAAGGAACTAACTTCTTTTGCGATAGAAGATTAGTTTCCAAAAATATTTTCTCTTCTTACTATTTTAATAAAACCGAGAAACATTAGTTTATGAAACATACTGTGCCTTCTCTTAAATAAAAATTCTTTCGTATATACATTCATGAGCATATGTGGCACAGTAAGTTTTGCGTCGAATGTACAGGAATATTTTTGAATTACATACATTACTATAAATATTATTATACGATGTGTCAAGTGATACAACATGGAAAAGTGTACAGATATACATATACATTTGGATGAAAGCAGAAATTTCTATGGGCTTATGACATGATTTCATCGTCAAAACTGATGTGTTTGGTGTTAAGAAAAAATCATCTTCTCTTGTGTCCCATAATCATAATTGTGTTTCAGTGGTAAATTGGATAATGTTTTGTATGAGTGTAGCTGAAAATATACAATGATAGTATGTTTTATTAACGAGAGCTGGTTGAACGTTATACGTCTTATACAATTGGTTGTTGTCTGTTTTGCCATCCAAATTCATGTCACATGTCGTGTCCCTTTTCCTCAACTTTACAAGTTAAGCATACATACGGGCAGGAAAAATCAAGGGAAAGCCAACAATGTCAATCAATTTAGTGCCAATCATTGCAATGTAGTAAGAGTATGTACTGGCACAATGTATTTCTCTTTCTTGATAACCTTTGATCATTTGTAATTTGCTTAGATAGTAACAATAATTAAAGTCTTAAATCAGAATTCTGTGTTACTTTGTAAGCATATATGAGAAAAAAGGCCCTTTCTTACAGCATTGGAATGTACAACATGAAGTTTCCAAAAAAGACATTCTTTCGTTCACTATCACATTCATTATGAACCGAACATAAGATGCGCATTACCTTTTAATCCGTATAAAGCATAGACAATATAGACATACCATACACGAGTATATAGGTACTTATCATATTACTAAACATAATGCACATTCCTCCCTGTAAAAAGTTGAAACGACAAACTTTGGCAATCTTAGAATATCTTGTCTTGTCGTTAGTGACACTGTCGAGAGAAGATGACATTAGCCGTGCCGAGTGCTGATGCATACATGCAGCTGGTATTTCTGCTGCTGAGAGAATTTTACGTGTGCCTAGAAGTTTAGAACGATAATGGTGATTATGCTGGTATGGTGGTGAAAATACAGTGTTTCGGTACTATACCGGTCTTTGGAAACATATAACATACTTTTGTTACTCAACTTCTCACATAGTGGTGTTGGTTGGTATCTTCGACATCATCAAAAGAAAAAACCGGGAGGGTCATTTTATCTCACACGGCTTGCATAAGGAGATATTAGATAAAATGACTTTGACTTAGATGTCATTCCCTTCTCAGTTCTCATTATAACATCTACTGCCAAAATGCCATCAACATTAATGCGTGGACGTGTGTTCGTTCCTAAATGATTATGCATTACATGTTTGTTAACAAGAAAAAAATACTTGTGGCATTAGAAAAGAAATTAAACCAGGGACACTTCAACAATATTTAATCAGTTGAAATTTGGCCCCCCTTAACTGACTGCAGCGAAAGCAATCATCCTTTAGACCGAGTTTGCTCGTTTTTCCAAAATTTATACAAAGATAATTCGTATAACATATTTGAGTTTTTAACTGCAGGTGTTTGAACTGAAACTCTAAAAATAAAATTTAGAATGAATGGTTCGCTTTGCTTCTCATCGAAATTATTGTAATCTAGTGCAATCCATCATTACAATATTTTTCACAAAAAAAATGCTAAAATATTTATTGTATTGAGTGAAAGCAATTTATAAACAAGCTTGATAAAACGTAAAGTAATCTTGTATAAAGTCTTCTGAAGAATAAAAATAAATGGTTAAGCATATTTTATTATGTATCATAAAAAATACTTTTGCGATGCATTTATCTTGTGATTTCGTGCATCACAACTTGTGTGTCAAATAATTTCCAAGAAAAATCAAAATAAAGAACTGTGACATGTCTCAAGCCCCTTGCTTACATGCATCAGACAAGACATAAGACAGAATACCAAAACAGTTCCTGAATGATTTATAACCGTACTTTGTGTACATTTTCTCGCTTGTATAAAAAGTACATAGCGGTGTTCTTGATGAAAGAAGGCAGACAAGCAAAATAGGTAAAAAAGCAAGAAAAGAGAAGGGTTGCTTCAGAAAAGAATGGTTTGCTTTTAGGGATAAAAGTGCAAAAGATTTACAAAAAAAACACTTGTGCGAGTACAATTTTGACACACCAAAGTTAAAAAAGAGAGCAAGTCAAGTCTGATTTACAACATCGCACCTTTACAGCTATCATTATAGAACGAACAGCAGTCGCCGTCTAATTTTAATCTGCACTTCCTTCCATTTCCTTCAGTCAGTTTGCTGCAGTCTGCACTGCATGGAAGGTAAAATGATAGCAAAAGGTATTCCCCTAGTCCAGTTTTTTATTTATTGGCGGCATTGGCATTGCTTTACAAGCAAATGTGGATTTGAAGTCTTCTTCATCATTCCAGATAACTTTACTGATCTATTTGTACTCAGTTGTAGATTCAACATTAAAAAACGCAAACAAAAACAGGCTCAACTCTTTTGTTAAATTCGTTCACTATTGAGTACTAATCCATGTATCTGGTTGATTTTTTGCGTCTTTCTTTCGTCTGACATGATTCAACTCTTTTCAAATCAATGCAGTACTCTGTATTTACCTGAAGCGACGCCAACAAAATAACAAGAATAACCTTTTTCGTCACTTTTCAACATTTAGAGGTTGATACATTGATACACATGTTCTTTTATAATGGCATGTAATGATGCAACACAATCACATTGCACTGTGGGTACATCTTAAGAAAATTTTAACATTACTTTTGTACCACCTATCAAGTCTTCATATGGAATTGTATGGAATGGAACCGTTTCTTTTACTAATATTTTCTCTTACTATGTATCCCTTTTCATATAAAAAGAAGGCTTGAAATAATACATTGTTTAAGGCCATTACATTCGATTTGGACCATAACATGAAATAAAAATGAATCATGAGAACGACAAACGTTTGTAATTATTTGAGGGGTCATCATCTTACAATCATCATCTTCACTTTTACGCCTACGTGAATAATATATGTGATACGTCATTGTCTAGAATGACTACATCAAAATTTCATTGCCATATTAAAATCTCAAAAGGTGTTAGTTGTGTATGTATTGCGTTTATGAATTTATAAAATGTTAAACATATACCTCAAATTTTTGTTAATAAGTTTTACTTTGTTTTGTTATCGAAACTCCGGCTTCATATTCCCTGCAATGCAACACGGTGATCTTCTTTGTTCGTGTTGGGTTTCGATTTACTTGTGAACCATTAATTAAGTTGTTATGAATCTCTGATCACCATCACAGAATTTTTATTAGCTACTTTAAAAATCTACTAAATCTTAAATCTGCCATATATTTTTCATATAGCAAAATATAACATTATACTACGAATTTATTATGCCATTAGGCCCATTCTATGACCGGTTGGATTTGAATGAATATTTTGGACTACAAAATGTGTGATAAAAACATTTTTCAGTTCAATACTTCAATAACAAAGACAGACATTTTCAGTCATGCATCAAGTTGAAAATGTAAGTTAGTCTTGTTTGTGTTTTAGCAGGAAGATCGAATTCAAATTCAACGAGGAAAATGTTACACAAAAAGCAAACTTGTTATGGCTTTTCACCACCCCGTTTGATGGCAGGCGGACTATCGGTCCTGGCATCCACCCAGTACTAATAAAGATAAAATATATCTCCAAATTTTATTATCTAATTAATATACGTAAGGAATCAAAGAAAATCAAGGAGTAAAAAAATATTGCTGCCGTTTGAAATACAGATACAACACTGAGCTGCTATTGTAAATGTAGTGATCATTACACAATAAATTTTTAATATTTTGCTACTGGAAAATTCGTTCTACAGAAAAATTCAATCGCGATCAAAAATTACAATAAACTCCGCTAGAAGTCGCAATTGTTTCAAAGTAATATTCAATCAAATATATTACACTGTAAGTTAATACAGTTAATTTAAGTGTGAATTTGTATTTTCTGTGTATTTATTACAGCTAGTAAAATGAATTTAAATGAAATCTGTGGGATTTTGGTAAATGTTTAGCTCGTGCTGGTTCTCTAAAAAGGATTTATGATGAATAAAAATAAGTAGATTTTTATTTAGATACAGGAAATATTTTTGACACTCTAGTTATACGAGTATTAGATTCCTTTTTCATAAACGCGAAATAAGAAGCAATGAAACTTTCTCATAGTTTGATAATGTGTTGGTCATTGATCGTTGTTAAGAGTGGTCAATACTTTCTCTTGTTCTAAAGAAACAATGGGATATATTTTAAAAGATCATGTGTTAAGTAATACTCTTAGAATATTTTAAGATTACTCGAGGATCGAGACAGACATATCGCAATATTGTTCTGGATCAAGTCAAGTACCTTGCATTAATCGACTCAGATGCACTATGAACCCCGTGTATTTTTACATATGTCCAAAGAACCGTGCATGCTTGAAATTTATTTTTAATTTAAGAAAAACGGGGGGTTTTCCCGCTTTAGTTCAAACTTAGTTTACTAACTATAATAATTGGAACTGATCTGTAGCAAGTATTAATGCATATACTTCAAAAATTTACAATATTCCGACCTTAACATAAATTTGTTTTCTTTTTTGAACAATTGGATGGCTTCATATACGTATTTTTTTATGCAAGTTATAGGGGGACCTTTTTCCTAAGTAAATTTTGCATCAGATATATGAAATACAAAAGGATTGCATTATGTTTAACAAGCCAATTTATATGAAAATGTGTTGGTGGAGAAAATATCATTGTCGGGGATAAATAATATCATCTGCGCTATGCATATTTTACACACAAAGTTATCCCATCAGTCAACATCTTCATATAAAAGAGCAGGCTCACTTTCTCCCCCTTGTCTGCATTACCGATTGTTAGGTACTATGAAAGATGAGATTCTCCAAACAATTTATCTTGCTGACTTAAACAAACTGGTATTCATTTTATCTTTCGCTTAGAAAAAAACTTTTTGTCGCCTTTTTCTTTGTTTAAGAGAAAAAATTGTATTGTGGTAGCATTTCCTCTTTTTCTGTGCAAAACTACACTTCGTTTTTCTTGCTGACATGAACAACTTAAGTCCATTACAGCCTAGCGTTACTATAAATACAATGCATAGTAAAAACTGGCGTAAGCATACTGCCGGCGAAAATATGAATAATTTTTTGGGTATTACGAAGAATGCAATTTATTGTATTCTTATGCACACCAACACAATGACTTTTATACTCATAGTTGGCAGAAGTATGCACGTCAGAATCAAAAGAAATGAAAAACATACGGTGTTTTTGTTGGCATAAGCTATTGGTTGAGAAAATGAACTCATTTTGCACGCCTTATATCACGTTTTTCTCCACACCATATCCTACCATTCAAAATAACAATACGGTGAAAGTCGATTTCTTTTAACTCTATTTACCACAATAAAGAAATATTCTCGAAAAAAAAAACGAAATTCAGTTTGGAATTGAAGTGAAACATATTTTTAACATTGCTTTCTCCACATATATATTACTAACATTACAGTTCCCTCTTAACATATGTGGATATATATATATATACATACATGTAAATGTATATATGTAGTTTCGATTTGAAATTGATCTGGCATCGATATTCACGAATAATCAGGGTTCTTGATATTTCGAATAGGTTTGGGTTGCCTATAGCAAAGGAGAATACTTTCAATGCATTGTCAAATATTTGGAGCTATTTTTTCGAGTTCTATTTGTCCTGTGTTTCATATGCAAATAAAACTGATATCGTTGTTTCGTTTACATTCCTGCCTTATAATGACCACTTACACATCTGCATGCACAAAAACCTCCATTTATACTAAGACAAAAGTAATGGTTTTTTGTTCGGTTGTTTTATTGTTTTTCGCTGTTTTGTTTTAGAAAATATGCCTAAAAAACTATTATTTAATCAATTTTTATAATGATATAGATTTCTAATGCGGTAATCTATTTATACGGAAAGCAGTATTCGAAATCATTTTCTGTCACATGTAAGTAAAGAGAAGTAAAAATACTCATTGTAAGTCAATTAAAAGTAAAAATCAAGTTGTCAGTGAATTAGAATTCCCTTTGTTATTGTATTACAACCAGTCTAGATGAAGGTCTAGCTGATTAAAATAAGATATTCTATTATAATGTTATTTGCAATGATTATACATTCGTGATACACATAAACAGGATACTTTTCAGTTTTAAGTTTACTGTGCATATCAATTCGTCTTCTTATACCTTATAGTGACAATTGTGATGAAAAAACATAAAAAACAGTAGAAAAAATAATGTAGGTGCCACACCACATTACGAAAAACAATGTATTAGAAACTTCGTCATCTTCTCACAAACCAAACCACAACCAAGACGATCAAAACAAACTTTGATGAGATTGGAATGGAAGTGAAGTAGTTTAATATTATGTATTTCCAACAAAGAAGATACGTTCATTTTATGGGTTGTACTTACATTTATATTACCAGAAAAATGCATTTCATTCCCATGTTCATTTGATCACTTTATCTTGCCAGCTAGCTGCTCCTTTTTTCCATATATTCGGACAACTGAAGACAAATAAGTAGAAACAAAGTCAAAAGATCAGGTTATACGTATATAATGTGATCAACGCTGGTAATCATCATCACATCATGTTGCATAATTCAAGAATTCAACAGAAAACGAATATAAATGTGAAACCGGAGTCCCTAATGTAATATCCACACTGAAGATGAATGAAAGATTTACAACATTTACAGATTAACTTGTATAAACCATGCCTCATGTCATAATTAAGTTATGTACTCGGAAAAGCCATTTATTATATAAATAGCCTGTTAAAATGACCATTCCTCAAATCTGACTAGAAGTGTTTCTGTCGTAAAAGTATGGTGCTAGCTTAAAGATACACTTTATCAATAAAATAAAATTAATGAGGAATAATATAAAAATGAAAGCTTCCAGAGAGAAAAATGTTACATTTCATTCAAGCCAACTTTGTAGCTGTCTGCTGTACACGTATGTACTTTCTTGTTGAAATGGTCGAAGAATTTACGTTTTGATGGAAAACAAAATCTTACACAGATAAAAATATTACACAGTCGGAGTATGATATCAATGATGACAGTCTCAGATAGTAGAAGTGGCAAGTAGTAGCATCTGTGTCCCTAATGGAGCAAAAACACAAAAAGCGATAAAAACCAGAACAACCAAGTAGTATTTCTATTTAACAATGGCTTTTATAACTTAATGATATGAATTTTCATTGGTTTATACTGCCACTCACTCATCATCACGTACGTACCATTATACATTTAAAATGTACACAGGACATGCTATGATTATGATGATACTATAAAATACAAGACAAGAAGTTGTTGGTTGTAGACTTCTATTTAACAATCAAACTCTTTCAGAATTCTTTTATATTATTATATAAATCGCCATAAATGCCATCAAGTGCCGTGAATATTCTTAAATTGACACTGAGAACCTCTTTTCATGCGATAAAGTTGAAAGAAAAAGAGAATGATATGGTTGACTTAACTGCAGACTACGTCTACGGCCAGAAAAGATAAAAGAATATATGTAAGACTGAATGGGGTAAGAACATTGAGTCAAAAAAAACTTTCTTTGATATGTTATAGCCAAAAAGATCATGAATCGATTACGTAGGTCTTCTTTTGTTTTGAGAACTGAATTGGGGCATAGGACATTACTAACAACTTCGATAAGTACCAAATACTGTACGTATTTATTTATGGAGAAATGTTTTAACATGGCATATTCCGACTTAATGTTTTGGAAAGAAAGAAAGCTTAAAAATAAAAAGTTTGGTGTAAAGTGTTGTATTGTTTCTGATAATAACTTCACTAATATGTGCAATGATGTCGATATAAATGCAAGAGAAGTGTATATATATATGTATGTTTATATGTTAAATGTTCAGGATCACTAGAAAAGTGGTAAAATACTTCATTTCAAGGTATCATGTCAGTCTATGTATGCAGCAGAAAAAAAATCAACCTGAAAAGCTTGTACATGTCTGCTGTGCTGTGCGAAAGAATGATTTCCTGTGGTTCAAGAAAGTGATAATAGCAACATGCTTTGATTTCTCTGTTTTATCTTCATTTTGTTTTTAAAAGACTTTTTTTGCTGGTGGATGTAATAAAAAAAACCTTGTAGCATGACACGGTCTTTTTAACGACAACGAAGATTGGTGGAATAATGACAGCTTAAGCAATCTAGTGAGTTTATTTATTAGTTTCTAGAACTATTTATTTTGTACTTTACACTTAGCATTACGATTATTGTTGGCACTACTCCTGAAAACGAAAGAGAAAAATGCACGTCTTGCCATGTTCATTGTATACACTTATTGCACATTACATTCAACATTTTACATTATGCTTCGGAGCGTGGTGACTTTAAAGAAAAAAAAAGAATAAATAAGATAATGATATTATTGTGACGATAATCTTAAGGTAGAGCAGTTGAATTTTATTACATATACCATGATTAGATGTAGAGCACTTGAACAATTCGCGTATTCACCGTATTATCAAACGATATACCTGAGAACCTTTTCGCGTTGAATCAATGCTTACGTTACGTTAAGACTTTTACAGCAGACTAAAAATTACAATGTAATTTTGAATTTAAAAAAATGCAGGCTAAACTTACGAAAAGTGAAATAATTTGAAATTTAACAATTATAAATTATAAATCATCAAGTTTAAATTATTTCACTTCAAACTTTCTGCCCGATTTGTGATATTTTACAATTTAAAAAGGACATTTTAGCTGAGTATTTAAATAAACTTTTTAATCTGTTAATCAAAACTATAGTTTAAGCCATATCATTATCATTAAACATACAGCATGACAGACAGCATTGTGTTCTTACATCGTAGCAGGTTTGTTCCCATCCAGTTTCCATAAGAGGACTTGGAGAGTCAGTGCAATGTCAACAGTTTTCTATGCAGATATTCACATTAACTTTACAGAGACGACTTCATGTATGCCTGTTTTACGTGCTAATCTCCACCAACTAAATGGCTAGTTTGCTTTATCCATTAAACTCATTATCACCTGCTGAATAAAGGTGAGTTATTTTTTGTGGTTGGTCACATTCACGTTATATTATCGTTTGGTGCTAACCCAGACACACCAAACCAACAACCAAGCAGGATCGCAGGATTGATACAGAAGCAAATGTGACCACAAACAAGTTATTTCGTCTTTTAGGTTTAGAAACGAACTAGCATCCCAACTAGAGACGCATTCAGAAAAGAAAATATATGCATAGCACGACTATTTTTGGTTGTATTATGCTATGATCTGATGTAGGTAATATGTTTTCTAGCTTCTGTTATTGCCAATTTGTATACTTATTATATTGCTTGCTTACAGTTTATACTGACTTTAGAGTAAAATTATTGTAATTTTAAAGCTATTTGCATAC
>JAQFZH010002738.1:0-15622 GCA_034695485.1 Entomobrya nivalis | reverse complement strand
TTTTTAAACGTGTCTATTTTAATTTTTTTAAACGTGTCTATTTTAATTTTTTTAAACGTGTCTATTTTAATTTTTTTTAACTTTATTTTTTTATAACTCAATTTAACTTTTTTTAAACCTGTCGATTTTAATTTTTTTAAACGTATCTATTTTTTTTTTTAAACCTGTCGATTTTAATTTTTTTAAACGTATCTATTTTAATTTTTTTAAACGTATATATTTTAATTTTTTTAACCAGCCGATTGTAATTTTTTTAAACCCGTCTATTTTAATTTTTTTTAAACCTGTCTATTTTAATTTTTTTAAACGTGTCTATTTTAATTTTTTTAAACGTGTCTATTTTAATTTTTTTAAACGTGTCTATTTTAATTTTTTTTAACTTTATTTTTTTATAACTCAATTTAACTTTTTTTAAACCTGTCTATTTTAATTTTTTTAAACCTGTCGATTTTAATTTTTTTTAACGTGCCGACTTTAATTTCTTTAACTGACTTTTTTTTATAACTGTCTATTTTGATTTTTTTAACTTTATTTTTTTATAACTCGATTTAATTTTTTTTAAACCTGTCTATTTTAATTTTTTTAAACCTGTCGATTTTAATTTTTTTAAACCTGTCGATTTTAATTTTTTTATAATTCTATTTTATTTTTTTAGCTCCTTAATGGCCGGAATTCTACCATTTGGCGCAATGTTCATCGAATTATTTTTCATTTTCACGGCAATCTGGCAGAACCAATTTTACTACATGTTTGGCTTCCTATTCCTCGTTTTTGCCATTCTCTTCATTTCTGTCAGTCAAATTGCTGTGGTCCTCGTGTACTTTCAGCTTTGCGGAGAAGTAAGCCAATTTTTTTTTACTTCAAATCTGAAAAAATTATAGCCTCGTTCATTTCATTGCGCATTGATAACCAATTTTTTAAAATGTTTTTGTCTACAGGACTATCATTGGTGGTGGCGAGCTCTATTTTCCTCCGGAGGCTCTGCAATTTACATGTTTTTATATGCCGTCTTTTACTTCTACACTCGTCTCGAGATCACCGAGTTCATTCCCACACTCCTCTACTTTGCGTACACTGGTCTGATGGTCTTAACATTTTGGCTGCTCACAGCCACCATTGGATTCTACGCTGCTTACTTCTTCCTCAACAAAATATACGCAGCTGTCAAAATTGATTAGTCTGATTGTCTGATTACTAATTAATTATATATATCCTTTATCCAATTTCAACATTTATGTTTCTCAAATAGACATACAAGAAAAATGCAGTGCATTCAACAATTTTTTTTATAATGATTTACACAAATTTATTTATAATTTTCTAGTCTGATGGTTTGGTATAAATTATTTTCCACATTGAATGAACGAATGAATGAATCTTCTGTGTTAATTTTTTTGTGACTGAGAGTCCAGTTTAAAAGGTTTAATTAAAGAGCAAAGACAAACTTAAATAAAAAATGGAGGTAAAATTAATTGTGTGTATTTCAAGAGTTAATTTTGTGTTTTTGATTGACACGCTAAGACTTCTAATAAACCTATATTATCTGATGTCATTTTTACACACTTGCTACACGACGCATTAATTATGTAAAGAAAAGTGAAGCTATTTCGCGCAAAGGAAGAGCAGCAAGCAACGTGATGAAACTTACTTGTAAACAATGTAAAAACCAAGATAACCTTCTGAAATAAACGTAAGGAGAAATCATTCTGTTATCATCATAAATTATTAAATAGATAATTTTAAGCTAAAATCTAAAAGAAATTAAGTATATATTTAACTGTTTATAATAATTACATATAGCACAATACCAAAATGTTTTATTAGTTTGTAATTTTAAAATTACATGATAAACTGTATAAACTAGTGAAATAAAGTGAAAAAAAAACACAAAGTGAACTTGGTCTGTGATGATGCCATTGTCATCGTCCATAAAAGCAATCGATTCATAAATGAGTCATAAGTGATGAGAGAGTCATCAGAGTGAAAGCATTGAACAAAAAAAGGTTGCATTTGCATTAAATTATAGTGTTAAGCATTGCGAAGTGATTAATTTGCATAAAAACGACATTACAGTACCAATATAAGATTGGAGTGATTTGGAGTGAAAGTAGGTAATAAAATGTGTAGGCTACTGGGTTTCCCATGCGAATGAGTCATCGTGCTACTTAAGTCATTGTTGCATTTTTATGAAAGGGTTGAGATGAGAAATAGATGGAATGAATGGCCAGTACATTTTTTATGCAAAGGAATTCATCATCATAATATCAGAAATATCATTGATGCAGGTGTGCATGCACTCAATATACACTCAACAGTCAACTTCATTTGCCGTCCATGCTCACAGATGAGTGGATGCGCAGCTGACTGTTGTGTCTTGTTTATGTTTACCTTGTCTAACTGACACCTCTGACTTCTGACCTTAATTTAACTTTTAATTGAGAAGGCATTTTCAGTAAATTAGGCAATGAACAATTAAATAGAACACAGCACGTGATTTATTTGGTGCCATAAAACTTGGAGTTTTAGACTGCCATTTCGAAGTAAAAGTTGAAGAGTAAAATATACTAAATGAATAATTAAAAACTTGGAGACTAATTAGTGTTTTTATGTAGTTTACATTTAAAGTTTATAAGTGGAGTATTTAAAATGTTTGGTTTTGGGAAACGTAAAAGTAGCGAGGCTGATAAGCCAAGTGCAAGTGCCAGGCGGAATGCGGAAAGTCGGGAAAGGAAAAGTCAGAACCTGGCGCAGGTTAATATCTTAACTATTTTGGTATTATAATTGAGTTGTAATTTAACTATTTTGTATTTCTGACATCTGTTTTTTTAGCTGGGTTTCCTTGCTGGAGTATCTGATGATGGAGACATTGACAATCTAATGGGAAACATGGACGTTGGAGATGACGATCTTGAGGAGGAATTAGCCCTAATTTTGGAGGGAAAACAACCAGCAGCTCGCCGTCCGAAAATGTCGCCTCCAAAAAAGCCTTCAAGTGCCCCTCCAAGAAAAGTGAGACCATCTAAACCTCTTAATATGGAGGATGATGATGACAACGAGGATGGTGATGAGGTAGACGATGACATTGATTTGGATGATCCCGAGCTGGAAGCCGAACTTGGAGACATTTTGGGCCTTGAAAGTCCAACAAAGTCTGCTAGAAGTGTTACAATAGCAGATGATAACCCTCCACATCAAGCTTCAACCATATCAAGTGATCAGTTATGTACCCTTCTTCAAACCCGTTTAAAACTGTACGAGGACGCCAAATTGGCAAGTGACTCTGTTGGAGACACCTCAAAATCCCGAAGGTTTCTCAGAGGAATAAAAACCCTCCAAGAATTACTATCAAAAGCGAAAGCAGGTCGAGTTGTGGACGAAGCAGATATCCCTCCAATTGTAGCAATCGGCACAATTAAAAAGGAATCAATGCCTCCGCCTCCATCAACTAGTCAAACTCCTCCATCCTCCGAATCACCAGTTACACCAGTATCCGATTTCCTAGTACCTTCTCCCGAACCTGAAGCCGTTGCACCAACTCCACCTCCAAGAAACCTTCATCCTCCAAAATTACCTGAGCCATTAATCCCCACTCCAGCATCCCCCCCTCCAGTCCCACAACGACCTGCAGCACCTCCACCAGTTCCACAAAGACCTATAGCACCTCCAACTCCTCCATCAGTTCCTCCAACACAAGTAGAAGAGCAACCTCCAATTTCTCCCCAAGTCATTCTCGATCCCCAAGTTGAAGTCCGCATGAAGGAATACAAGCTGGCCGCAGTCGCCCTAAAAAGACAAGGCGATGTCCAAGCAGCCCTCCAATACCTCAAGCTATCGAAATCCTTAGAAAACGCAATTAAATCGGGAGAGTCCGTTAATTTAAGTGATTATCCCCCAATCCCAACTGAACCACCACCATCCTCCTCAAATCCTCCTCATTCAGAAGAGCCTCCCTTTCAACAAAGTCAACCTCCTCCAGAAGAAGAACCAACCCCTGCAGCCCCTCAAGAAGCACCCCTAACCGACGACATTTTTGGAGCTCCACCTCCTCCAAGAACTATAACAGAAGCTTTGGAACAGCGTCTCACCAAATACAAGTCCGAAGTTGAAAAGGCCACTGCCTCCACCAATTCCAGTAAAGCGAGAAGAATGGGTCGCATTGTGAAGCAGTACGAGGAAGCTATAGCAGCCTATAAAAAGGGTAAACCAGTGCCTTTTGATGACCTTCCGACTCCCCCAGGATTCGCACCCATTCCAGTTCCTGGAGGAGGAGGAGTGGTTCCATCTTCAGTTCCTCCGCCAAGTATACCAGCAGCAGCAGTGCCTATTCCACCGGAAGTCCCCCAACAACCTGGAGGAGCAACCCCGCCAAAAACTAGTGGAACTTCCCCCGGGGGCACTCTCACTGGCACTGGTACCTCCCCCGGTACAGGAAGTATGGTTAATAGAAGTGGGAAACAAGCAGCGGGAAAATTAACTCTTCAAGAGAAACAGCTTCAAGCCATTATTCTCCGACAACAGCAGTTTAAGGAGGCCGCCTTAAATGCCAAGAAAAGAGGAGACTTGAATCAAGCCAGGGAATTCCTAAGAACGGCAAAAGGATTTGATAAGCTTATCCAAGTGTCACAAGCTGGTTTACCAGTGGACATGAATACGGTAAGGAACAAAATTAAGATTAATTAATTAACTAATGACCATGCTAATTGAAGAGATGATATAATTTTAATTTTGGTTTAGCTTCCATCGTCACCCGAAGCTGTGGCCACGTTGGACCAAGTGGAGGACGACAACTTTGAGGTGGTGAGTGCCTCGGACTGCATCATGCCTGCTTCGGGGGGGAACGCTGCGGAGATATTTGGGAAGTTGGAAGGGGACTTGAAGCAGCAGTTGAAAATGTGCATGAGGACAAGGGACCACTTTAAAAGTATTGGGGATGTCGCCTCGGCAAATCGATTTGAGGGAATGGCGCTCGAGTCGAAAAGGGACTTGGATGCGCTCAGACTGGCGATGAAGAAGAATACAGACTTTCCCAAGTATCATTATGAAAATAGGATATTCAGTATAACAGAGTAAGAAAAAAATTATAACCACTTATAAAATTACCGTAATAATTAAAGTTATAATTAAAATTTAATTTTTGTAGATGCAATACAGATATTGGCGAAGACGAAATAGAAATTAGTATCGTCCAAGGAATAAATTATAAAGTCAGTAATCCGCAAGATGTGGACACATTTGTCAAAATTGAGTTGCCTTATCCTTCCGTAATTATCCAATTAATTGTTACTTGAAAAGTTATTTTAAAAATGAATTCGGGATTTGTAATTTTATTTTCTATTTTTTTATTTTTGAAAGGCGGAAGAATTACAAATGAATAAAACAAGCGTGGTAAAAGACACCAACAATCCACAGTACAATGCCACCTTTAAAATGAGTATAAACCGAACCGCCCGTAATTTCCAGCGATTTGTTCACCGACATGGTTTCAAATGTGAAGTTTGGTCCAGAGGGTAATTTTTTTTAAAGATTTTAAAATACGCTTATCTATAAATACTCTTGCTTATCGTTGCACTGCACACTACTAAAAGAAAAACTACTTAAAATGCCGTAAGCCTTGCCTGGCCATTTGCTTTTTTTGCGATTTTTCTGTAACAATTACTCTTCCATCTTATCTATCGATCTGTCCATTATTATTTTTTTCCATTAAAACAATTAATTTGATAAGGCAAGGTTGGCCATTTTTATAAGTAGTGTGCATTGTTTCTCTCTCTGATGCGTTTTTCGAACTGTAGAGGTTTATGCAGTGGAGGATTTTTCTTTTGTCAATCTAATAGCGGATTTCTGCGGGGAAATACTTTAATTGGGACGGCGTCAGTGAAGATACTTGCTCTTGAGACAAAGTGTACACTTCATGATGCCTTTGATGTAAGAAAAAGCTCACATTTTTCATTCTACAAACCCAAAACCTTTAAAAAAAATGTTCATTTGATTGATTACTTTTGTAATATATATGTGTATTTTTTCTGTAGATTCTTGATGGACGGAAAATTGTTGGGAAGCTGGAGGTCAAAATTCGCATTCGGGAGCCAGTGCTCACGAAGCAAATTACACAAAAGAAGGAAAAGTGGTTATCTATAGATCGAGCATGATAATAAATTGCGATGAATAAAAAATCAGTTTCTATTTTTCCCCGTATTTAGTCATTAAAGTAATTTTTTATTGTATGAAAAAAAAACAGCATTAGTTTTCCACGTAAAATGAATTTTCAACCAGTCCTCCCAGACTTGCACTTTTTATCATGATATCTTATTTATTTGTATATGATAATACGGACATGGTTTCGTATTGCATCAATGCATCAGTTAATTCGCAATCAAGATACAATGGTTACAATACAAAGCAAAAAATATAAGCTCTACATTTTTATTTACAAGATTTCCTTCATAAAAATATCAACTAGCGCTCTTACTTGTCGTTGGTAAATAAGGCCGTTGCTGTACACTCAAACTTAATTGATCAGAAATCTCGAGCTTCACTTGATTCTTGTCATAAAATTAGCTACTCATTCATCATATTTATTATTATGTAAGAAATTTACTTAATTTATTTATTTATATTAAATTTTTATTTCCTCAATACTCAAATTTCATTTACCCTCTAAATTAAGTGTTCGTTGATGTACTTGCTTTAAAAAGGCGTCTAGCCACCGTAGACTAGACCAAAACATCAAAGTGGTACACAAACTAAACTTGCTGAATTATATATGAACTAGGTTGATCCTAAGCCCAGTAAGGTAACTGGGCCTCTAGAATACTTCCGTTATTTATTAACGGATGCATATAACAACGCAACGCCAAGCCAATATTGTCAAATTACAATGTACTAAACGCATGATTAAAAAGTTCGCAAAACTGTGTATCGTCATCACATAAAAAGAGACCATGGGCGTCAATTAAAATAAAATTCTAATTCTTACAAACAATTAAAAGTTAAGCACACCATCTGTCATTTCGGAGGTACGAATGGTCAAAACCGAAATCTAAAATCACTTTTGACTGCAGCGTCTCCAGTTACCCACATTTCCCAAGTTTCAGTCTAAACCTTTAATTATGTTCTTAAATTTACCTTATGAGGTAAGAAATGTCAAGTTAAATCTAACCTCAAATTCTTTATTACAAACCCTTACGTAAATTGTAATATAGACAACTAATAGCAGCTTCTGAACATATTGTTTTCCGCATGAAGAATCAATCCAAATTAAAAAAAATAGAAATTTGCTGGGTGGGTTGAGTGTTGAATAGTTTTTTCATAGTTGGTCATGTTCCTGCAGCGCAGCAGTTGCGGCTAAGATATACATACATACCAACAACAAAATAAACAACACATAATAGAATAGAAATGCAACACAACAACAAACAGCAGATAAATTGTGATAGACAAAAAGAACGTCAGTTACTCTATTCAAATATTATAAGAGTTCTCTTGATTATATTTAATGCCACTAAATATCCCGAAAATACCCTTGGATTTCCGAGCTCCCTCTCGACTTTGCTTTTGCTAAATGCTAATACAAATCACAAAAAATACGACTCCGATTAAACAAGAACATTTATACACTAAAAAAAATCGGATAATGAATATGATTTATATATACCTCTTTAAGAAGCTCTAGTTTTTGTCTGTCCTTAACTTTGCCGATCACTACTCCTTGTGTTGGATAACTGGGAAAAAGAAGAAAAAGGGTACACAAAATAAAGGAGGCTCAACTTGTGCAATACTTCCCAAAATCGTACAAATGTGTGGGCGATTTTGTTTAAATATATTTTTTACCCGTAAGAAGCTCCCACTGTTAGATTTAATCGACGTTCATCAGATCCAATGGAAAATTTACTAACACCCAAATCCCCTTCAGACAAAATAGTTATTGGTGAATGGTCCAATAATCCTCTGGACGTAAACTCCGACATCCAAAAAAGTTGAATAGCGCCCTCCTGCAAAAATAAACATATATTAGTCGCACACTTTAAAAAATCTTGTTCAGTCATCATCATCACTACATAACTTTCAAACAGTACAATCATTTTTTCCCATCTATTCAAAAAAAATACTCACATTCGAAGAAAAACAAATAGTCCGAAAGATACCACCCCGAACTATCATCATTTCATTTTCCCACCGTTTGTCGAAAACCACTGGAATATCCAACAATGAACTATTGGGTATTGCAAGGGTGAGGTAGGCATCCCTTTCGACAGTGTTGCCGTTTCCGCTGTCCCCTCGTCCAACCAGTTCATCTGTAGGCATGCTGAGGCTCCTGCTACTCGCCACTGCACCTCCTTCATTCCTAGTCAAGCACCAAAACGCGAAAATAATTAATTAACTATTCCAACATTACATAATTATCATTTTTCAAGCGATTTCCATTTATCTCATTCTAATTTTTTTGATGCAAAAGATTTGCTTACAATTGATGGGAGCTGGCACTCGGAGTTGACGCAGTCGGTAGCATATTCTCACCAATAATGTACAAATTGTTAACATTAACATTGGCGATAACAAAACTTGCTCTACTGTTTTCTCCGGCTGCCCTTCTTGGTGAACGGGATCCGTCAACTTGGTCCATTACTCAAAGTTGCACAAATTTAACAAAAAAAAAATTCAAACTCTGATTGTTTGTTGGAGTTTAACACTCTAATGTATTTTCAATTTAGTACTGAGCTTTAAATAATTAAATTTACAAAAAAGGTTATGATGATTTTTAAGCGTAAGCCAATAGAGTCTAGTCACTACGGAAAAAAAACGTCAAAAATTATAAATACCTGCTGCCGTTGAGTAATATTGAGTGGTGGCTTCATACACAGTTTTGGTTGTGGAAGTAGTCTGGGAAACTGTTAGTCTTTGACGTTGCTCCATCATCACTATTTTTATTTAAATCAAGTTTTGTTTTCATGCAAATGATGTGAGCCACTTAAAAATATTTCTTGTGTTGGAGGATATATCGAAGTTTGTTCTGTCTTTCTGCAAGATTACAATATTTTAGTGAAGACGAGCACGTCAAATTGTCTCAACAATTCGAAAGCAAGTGTTTCTCTGTCTCAATGCCGAATATCTGAGGAAAACATACCATACCTATCAACAACACAGCAAGTTTCTTTTCACACTTTTATTCCTTCAGAACAATAGCTTTGTATGGAGACAAAGTACCTTAAAATTTCGACGTGTATATATTTGTTATGGTAAATGTGCTAAATAGCATGAGGAACTGTACCTTACCTACGTCCCTTTGTCGTACACAAAAAGATATATGTACACATCTGTGTTTCGTATTGCTTTCATGCCCAAATATATTACCTTTTCCGTACACTCTTCATCAATTTTTGAACCCTTTCTCAGAAAAGCAAACTTTTTTCCATGAGATTATCTTATTATCTCCTAACAGCAAATATGTGCATGCTATTTTTATGCACAAAATTTAAAAATAAAACGGAACAATGTTTGGAATTGGTATTTTTTATATTTTAAAAGTTTTATTAAACTTTTGAGTTGGTACAGAATAACATGTATGTAATGTGTAATATAATATATATATTATATATGTAATGTGTGTAAACATAAATACTTAGGTTACTCTTATCCCAAATATTGCCATTGCAATCAAAATAGTTGCCCAAAAATCTTGATTACCTTACAAATTAATCTTTATCCTAAACTTTAATTATAAAGTTGGGTGTGTGGTGGGGACGACGACTGTGCTGCTGCTGCGCTGCTCTTTTTATATTAAATATTTCGTAACTAAACTATAATTATAAGCCCATTTTAAAGTTGCATTTAAAATTATAAACCATGAACAAACATTTTACAATTAGAATAATTATTAAATTATCCAACTATTTCGTACTTTTAAAAAACCCCTGAACAAATATCACTTGACAAATATATTATGCATTTTTTTCTTGTAAAAAAAATCTTACAAGATTTAAAAGTCTTACAAAAATTTGTAAACAAACCCATTTTGTTCATTATACAAAAAGTTGGGTTACTTACATTTTAAAATTATTATTAGCACCTTTTTACTTGAACAAAAAAAAACACACACGTGTCACAAAAAAATATAACACGTGTGTCGTCGAAACTCAACTCAAAATTGCATTTTTCCACTCGCCGTAATCATCTTTATCATCTTCATAACTAATTATTATGTAAGGCATACAAAATATTGCTATTCTTTAAACATTTTTAATTTCTTACATTCTAAAAATATCATTTAGATAAATGCATCATTCATTATATTTAAATAATTAAAAAGTTAAAAAGAGGAATTCTTTGTCTTTTTTCACTTGACTAGGATTCCAATTTTCCTTTGCAACTTTAACTCATTTTTATACACTCGTCTCTATTCTCCAAAATCCTCTTATTTATCTCTCTCTCTCTCTCTCTCTCTCTCTCTCTCTCTCTCTCGATATACTCTATATACTAAAAACACATGCACTAATCATCATCATTAAGCTTAGTAATAAAAGGTAATTAAGAGAGAAAAAAACCTGATACAACTAATGGAATATTTTGTATTTTCCAGCATGTAAAATATTATAACAGTTATTATGGCTCTTTGTATGATTTTTTATTACCAACTTACAAATATTATATGCTGAGGTCTTAAAAACTCATTCAATTTCACTCAAATAATAAAGATCAGTCAGTCAGTCAAAAAATAATAATAAATATGGCTGGTAAGTTGAACAGAAAAAAAGAACACCTTTTTACAAAAGTCTAAATCTCTTTTCAAGATGATAAGGATAATGATTAACTCTCGATCAACCACTTGCGTGAACGTGTGTGTGTGTGTCGAAGAGATAAAAAAAAGAATATATACCAACCATATATGTAAATATACCTATTAAACTTGTACTTTTGTAAAATATTTTTATGCATTTTTATAAATTGTATAGCCTATTTTACTGACCAAAGTAATTATATAAGTTGCAAAAAATTTATATTGATGCAAAATTAGTTAAATATATAATTTAAATGCAATATATATCCTAAATACAACACAGATATATCTCATCTTTTGTACAAATTTAAGATATAAAAAAATCACACTCCAGATGTTAAAATCCAACAGTAATTTTTTTTTCTTTTGCAAAAATTTTGCTTCCGTATTTTGAATGGCTGGTAAATATATATTTTTGCAGTTGTCAATCAAGCAGGTTAAAACCTTTCCTTGTTCAAAATAAAATCCAATCTTAAATCACATCTGTGAAACAAATTTGAACTTTGACATGTTGCTACGTTGTTATTTTTTTTCTCTGCAAGGTGGTGAAAATGTATGCAAAAAAATATTTAGCAGTGGATCGTGGCTGCTTGAAGATGAGACATGGAAATGTGTTGAGGAGCTGATGAGTTGAGTTGCTGATTATGTTGATGATGAGGATGATGAGATAAGAAGAATGGAAACGCTGGTGCAATATGAGTTTCTCTGCAAAAATAATTTAAAAAATAATTGTTAGTTACCTTTTATTTAAATTTTAAATATCAAATTTAAGTTTTTTTTTTTTTTTAAATAAAATGATATTTTTTAAGCTTACCGAACGATAGGCTTCTTCTGTTCCTTCAAATGTCTTTTGTTATGTTTTGCCAAGTGATCTGATCGAAGGAATCGACGACCGCAAGTGGTACACTGGAAGCGTTTCTCGCCAGTGTGGGTGCGACGATGACGGGAAAGCTCGTCAGAGCGACTGAACTTCCTGCCGCAATTTTCCCAAGTGCAGGCGAACGGTTTTTCTCCTAAAATTTAAAAAAAATTGCTTAATTTTGACACCAAAAAAATATTTATTATTTTTTGTAGTTTTTGGTAAGTGTAATTAATTATCCTTACCAGTATGTGTTCGTTCATGGGCTTTTAAATGCGAAGACTTATAATAAGTTTTGCCACATCCTTCCCTCGTACATTCGTAGGTGCGTCGACGCTCTGGAGTTTGCTTTTGGTGGTTTGAAGCTCCTCCGACCCCAATCATTTGGGAGGATGAGGCATTAACCTGAGCTGTGGAAGCACCTTGGCAGTTTCCACTCGCCAATCCAATCGCTTGTTGTCCTGGAGCAGCAGGAAGAATGAACGGAGGAAGCATATATGTAGCAGCAGCAGTTTGATGATTAAGATGATGGCCAAGATGATGATGAGCACCATCTTGACCATTTTTCGTGGACAGCACAGTTGTCGGCACGTACAGAATGGGACCACCGGGATTCTGTTGACCAACTGGGATGAGTGTCATGATAGGCATCATTTTCGGGGCAATGGCAACGGGACGAATACTTTGGTTATGGTTTTGACCTTTAAACAAAATAATTAAAAAATTGATTAATATTTTTAATTTAATTAAATATTTTTAATTAAGTTTTTCTTTTTAATTGTCCTCTTACTATTTGCACTGTGGTGAAGGAGATTCGGAGATTCCGAAATCAATACTGGGGCGCGAGTGGTGGTGGCGATGCGATTAGGGCTCGAGTGGTGAGCATCGCCACTCAAAGCCATCGCGCCCCCCGTCATAGGAATATTCTTGTCTCTGTGACCACTCGTCATTTCCGAACCATCTGTTTTACGACTTGGTGGCTCCTCTGGTGGAGGAAAGTTCTTTGACAAGTCCTTTTGAAATCTGCCGCCAACATTGTTGCCCTCCTTTCGCCCCTGCTCCCGCTTCTGCTCCTCTGCCCCTTCCCCTCCAAACAGCTGGGCAGGCTCAAAGGTGCCATCACTGTGAGCTCTCATGATAACAGAGACCCTCGCAGGGAGCCCCTCCTCATCTCTCTTCTTCTCAGAGATCACCAAATCCATAGGTTGCATCATCCCACCTTGCACAGATGCAGATGCTGCTTCCCGTTCCCTTTCCTCGTCAGACTCATTATCCGACGTCTGAGGAGTCAAGGGGGCTTCAGGTACGTGTAGCTTTGCAGTCCCCTTCCCAAAAAATGACCTCGCCTTTCCAAATGTGGATCCACAGGTGCTGATAGACAACAGTGTTTTCACTGCCTCTAAATCTGCCGTAACGCCATCATCCTTTAAAAAAACCAAACCAATCATCAAAATTATAATTTAATTCCAAGATTAAAACCGTCTCATTCATTTTTACATACAAAAAAATATTGACCTACATTTATTTTTTTTGTAAAAAATTCCATTCATATTTTTTCATATGCATTTAATTTACTAAAAAACTGATGCAAAAAATAATTATGCACGTCATTTCCCAATCCACATCCACCCACGCATATTATTTTTAGATAAGCAACTTTTCTTTTTTTCCCAGAAATAAAAAAAGAGAAAGCACGAGCTGTTCACATGTCCATCTTATCAAAAACTCATCTCCCATATTTTTTTTCTCTATTGATTACATTCAATCAATCAAAGCATTCATTCATTCAACTACTCATTCCATTCCAGTGAAAAAAAATATCAGAAAAAAACATGATAACCTGCCCTGCTGCCATTGATAGCTTGGTACAAAGTTAACATGATGACTTTGCATTTTCATAATATTTTTTTTTCTTTTAATCAATCAAACAGACAGACAAGCTATCATATCATTTCCCAAATTTATTTTTACTTTTTCCAACGAGATACTCCCCCAAAAAAATTACATAACATTTTGGCTAATTTGCATATCTGGTGTTGGTCCGTTTTGTCCGTGTCGTACGACCATCAAGATAATAAATTTTACTATGCAAAATAAATATGTACTCCATAACAAATCAAGTATACAATCTGCATACTTTGTGTATATTTTTTCTTCTCTCCAAAAAATATATGCAATCCAAATCCAGTTTACCTTGACATTGATTTATAGGTATACAAGTAACATATATACGATATATACGCAATGCAGTTCGTTCATGTAGAAATATTAGTGAGTGTCCAGGTTCTACTGGAATGCAAAATAGAAAGATGATCACATGAACTTGAATTTCCACTCAAAAAATAGGTGTGTATTTTTTGTACATCGGAAGGTAATAATATTACGCAAAAAATAGAAAGGGTTGGGTTTTAACCATCCTCTTCTCATCTTATCAAGTTTCATTTTTTAGTACATTTCCAGCCAGTCACCATGTCTAATTAGCTATTAGCAATGCAGTTGTTTAAAGTAGTACATGTGACTCTCTCACTAAAACCAAACCACTCGCATGACAATTTTTTTTACATTTTAAAATGTTGGTCGACGTCGATGTGATGCAGTTTTTACAAAAAAACTATATCATGAGATCCCAGATCGTATCGTATCATCAGGCCAGGTAGCTGCTCTTTATTTCTTTCATGTTAAAATATTTGATGATAAAATCTAGTTCTTGCGAGATATTCTTATCGTTACGTGTCGTTCGTTTGCTTTCCTGTACTCTGACCATGTCTGTTCCTCGTCGTCAATGAGATAACATTTTAAGTTTAAATCGAGTACTTGTATATACCTTTTATAATATGATGGGTCTCGGGTCAAACAATAGGATTTACTTAAAAAGTCAAGTGTTCTCTATATTATTTATCCATATGTATAACTATTCTAATATGAATGTATTTTAATGCACAATTAATGATGTTGCAATGCAGCAACGCCTGCAGTTTTATTTTTTGTGTGACGTCGACATCGTTCAACATTTTTTTGCAATGAATTTTTAATCACAAGACGAGCTAAAGAGGATTTCTAAATAAAAATATTCAATATCATCAAAACGACAAATAATTATCAAGTCCAGTGTCTACATGCCGTATCGACATCGACTATCGACCTGCCGTGTACATTGGACGGCACTAATTATAATTAGCTGGATACGTATATATCCATAATATTTTTTATAGATTATAAAGTCATAAGATCAGCGTTAAAACGTTACAAAATATATTTTCACTTTTGCAATGTCTGACTTATGGCTTGAATTTTGCAAATATTGGTGATCTCATCCAAATCACTTTCCAATTGGTGATGATAATACACATATGATATGATTTACATGCGACAATGTCAAGTAAAGGGCAATTTCCTTTTTTTCTGGTTAATATACACGCCTGTTACACTATTTTTTGCACTGATATTTTATATCATAATTATTTTGTACGTCGGTACACATTACACAAATTTTTCAACGGAAAATCACTGATTAGTCAAAAAGTGAAAAAATATCGGCAACTTCAACGTCAAATTAGTAAAGATTGTCGTTAAGCTAAAAATAAAATCGGTTTATCAAATACCCATTTTTATTTCATTTGACCTGTGTACATTTCTATTTCTAGTTTAATTAAATAGTTTGTGTCTTTAAGTACATTCATATACCAGTTTACAATTTTTAATGAATTTCAACTTACGTAAAAGCGACGTAAACATATGTATATTTAAGAAAGAAAATCGGGTTAGCATTTTTCTACAAATTTTAATCGTCTACGTTAAATATTTTTATCTGCTTTTTATGTATATGCCTAAGATCCATTCCGTCGTAAAGACTTGGATTAACGATTAAAATATTTAACGAATTGAGTAATTATACTACTTATTCATATATTTTTCTCATATGACATAATGTGACATCATACTAGCTAAACTCCCTAATATTTAAATACATTAGTTGTAAATTGTATAGGAAA